>CM070024.1:13128165-13173165 GCA_036247105.1 Cirrhinus mrigala
CTCCCCTGCTCTCATTCAAACCAATTCTCCCACCTTAATTGGCTCAATTAGTTAAGTATCCATGTACATTATCATCTATGCATTTTTCATGATCCGTTTTAACGCCGTGGCAGCATAGAATAGGGCAACTTTCGGCTATGATTTAGCATTTGGCGAAATGTTAATGTCAGAGCTAGTAACTGATTGGGATAATTAAGTAATTATAGGCAGATGTTGGAACAAATGCCAAAACAGGCTTTGCCCTGCAGAAACTTTTCTCTGCGCTCATTTTGACACCCCTGTTGTGTGGGGATATCCCAGAGGTACCTGTAAAATAGTTACAGTTTCACCCTTGTGATTATTCGGTTGGAGTCTTTGATATTGAACAAAAATGGTCTTTTATGTTATTGTGTGCAGAGGAAATGGGCTGTAAAGAGAGCGCGATCGGAATAGCAAATCACAGAACCTAATAGCCACGGCCAGCGAACCACAGTCCTGGCCTGGAGTTAACGCAGAAACACATACAAACACATATTTTTTCCTTACAAATTTTACTGGTAAAGCCAATATGTACTAGTATAGTAGTATCACATCAAAATAAACAAATCAGACTATCTGTGGTAAGTCAACAGTGTGCCATGACTTCACATCAGGTGTATGGAGAGCTCTTGAATGCTTTTGACAGCTGTCATAATTGGAGTGTGGCTGGAAGGCATTGCAAAGTGTAGATCGATAAGCAGCAAATTTTCCATTAAAGAAAGATTACGTGAACATTGCTGTAAATAGCCAGGAGCGGCTCAATCACTGATAGACTTAAATTGGTCAACATTTTGAACGCCTGAGTGACACGTTAGGTACCAGTGTTGGGGAGTAAGCAATAAAACTAGCAATGATTTTCAAAGTAGTACATCGCTGAAGAAATATTTAAACACACCTAAATGGTCCTTTTTCTCTCTCTGTGTAATGATGGATAATATAATTCATTCTTCTAATTCGGTTAATTCAAATTCATCTAAATTAACTTATTTAAAAATTAGGCCACTTTCACACAGCAGCAGAATAGGGTTGTCAGTCCCTAATACGGTTACGTTCACACACAGTAAGTTATTTATGGGTGTGACAATCGCATTCTATAACCAAACTCACACCCGAAAATTTTCAGGACTCAGAACCGCATTCTTCGAGATTCGACTGGACTCTTGTCGTGTCAGAAATTGATAAGACTTTAAGTTTTATAGACGTCGCCATCTTTGATATTACTTTGGTCACTGTTGCTATGGTTACTGGTAAGGAATACCCGTTGCACGTTCATACGTTTATTCGAGACGTTACTGTAAGCTGCTGTGTGAACAGGACATTTCGAGACACATCTGTAAGTAAATGCGGTTGTCAATCCCAAAAACTGGCAGTGTGAATGTAGCCTTATTTACGCACTTATTACTATGTTTGCAACTCGGTTATGTAAACCTGGGATGTTTTGTCGTGCTTAGCATTAATTTACCTGTTCAAGTTTAATACTGCCATACTAAATGAGAAAATACATCACTAAATGATCAAATTTGGGTGGGGGAATATGATTTCACTTTAAATCTTGATTTTTTTTTAAACAAATATTTTTTGTGTTAAGTATTTGAATCAAGCTTTAATTAATTTTCAATCTATTTTTTCTATAATTTAATGATGCCCCCCTGGTGGAGAACCCCTGATTTAGACTGTTCATGTAAATGAAAAAATGATTCACTGATTTGAGTCCCTGTCCTAATATGTCTGTGATTTTTTTTTTTTTTTTTTCAGTCAAAAAGAAATAAAGGTTTTTGAGGAAAATATTCCAGGATTTTTGGATATAATGGACTTAAATGGAGATCAAATGGGGTTGAAGATCCAAGTTGCAGTTTCAGCGCAGCTTCAAAAAACTCTACACGATCCCAGACGAGAAAAAAAGAGTCTTATCTAGTAAAACGATCTGTCATTTTCTAAAAACTTTTTAACCACAAATGCGCTAGCTCTCCAGTGCACGTGCACATCTTCACGCATTGTGTAATCACGTTGGAAAAGTCAAACGCGGTTAGTTTTTCGTCTGTGTACTCCGGTTCAAAAATGTGGGGAAGGGCGAAATACTCCACCTCATTTTCTCCTCCAACTTCAAAATTTTCTTCAACCCATTGGCCACCATTGAAGTCCACTATATGGAGAAAAATCCTGGAATGTTTCCCTCAAAAGCCTTAATTTCTTTTCAAATGATGAAAGAAAGACATGAACATCTTGGATGACATTAGGGTGAGTAAATTATCAGGAAATTTTTATTCTGGAAGTGAGCTAATCCTTCAAGTTTATGATTAGCTTCCACACTGCTAGATCAACACTGTCTCTTTAAGATAAATCCCTGCTTTATGTATATGTAGTAAACATATATAGCTACATGTAAAGCTTTGTTTGCGTTTGTGTATCTAGACATGTATTAATGTGCATTTATGTTTACCGTGAACCACCTAGGGATAACCATAATGAGACAGTGTAGTTTCATCTGGCTAGCAGTCCGAAATGCTGGAGTGCTCATCATAAACACATCATTACACATAGATCTACAGGCCACCAAGGAGCACAAATCTACAGTTAATTGGCAGAGAACTGTGAGGGATGATTAAGAAATAAAGAACGCTGGGAGCTGAAAAAAAAGACACAAGAAGCAAAAATCAACAGTGGCTGCAGGACAATCAATCAAATCTGTCAGCGCCTTTACCACATGGTGTAATTTATCGGAATTGTTCTTAGGAAATGGGTACACTCTGTAATGTGTAGCTAAGATCACTTTGTAACACCTCGCAGCAGTTGACATTGAAACCAATCTTGGGCTGTGTCCTTTGATCTGTGACTCTGCCCTTTGTTGTCGCTGCCGCTTTTAAAATGAGTAGGTGAAATATCTCAACCGGCGGTGAAACGGTTTTAGGTAGCAGTCTCTCCCTAGCCGGTGGAAATTATGCACAAATTAAGTATTAGCAAGAAGTGACAAGGTGTCATGGGATTGGCAGTTATGATTGAGGTCAAATGCATTATTGTTTTAGGCAGGAAAATTCAGAGGGTCAAATGCAACATTGACAGCAGTTGATTAGGCTTTTGGAATACGTTTTTTAATGCATCAGTCATGTGTAAGCTGACAGTGCTCTCGCTAGATGATTATCATGATGGTGTATCGCTTAAGCACAGGTCAGGTGTGTGTGCGCGTGTGTGTGTATGTGTGTGCTGCAGTGTTTAAATACGAGTCAGACCCGTGTGGTGTGTAAAACGGCCCACTCTAACTCACTCTCAGTCTCTCTCTCTCTCCCACACACACAGGCTCTAGCAGACCTCTAAATCATGTTTCCTAATTCCCTGAGCCACATCTCAATCATTTTCCCTGCTAATTTGAGAGTCACCCTCATTTCTTTTTAAACGATTCATTTTCAGCACATTTGTACAGTAAATGGCCCCGATGTGTTCTACAATTTAGTCAATTACTGTTTCAGCCACTGGGGCTCCAGGGAGGCCGAGCACACATGGCCTGAAGGTACCATCTCAATAATTGTTTCAGGAAAGTTGGGAATGGATCGGTAGCACTGTGTTCTACTTATTGAAATGTCAATTGAAGCCAGGACTTCACACTTACCATTCTCTATTTATACATTTCTATGTTCCATTAAAAATGTATAGATCTTCTTTCCTCTATATATGTGTCTGACCTGAAGCAAGGAGAGTGCAACAGATGTTTGGCTTGTGTTGTTCACACTTGCTTTTCGCTTGGTGATTCAAACCTGATTTTTTCACGCTGTGCTCATACTGAAGGGTAAGGAATGTTCTTTTGCATGGTATCACAGAATAATTGATCGTAATTAACATTATATAATGTTGTCTTTTTTTCTTTCTGTTGGTGGATTTGTCATCTGCAGGAATTGCTTCAGCTGAAGTGAAGTGCTTCAGTGAAGTGTGCAAACAGTACTTGACTCTTTGATGGCTCTTATGAGGTAATTCTTGATTAACTGCATATGCTGGTAATGCTACATAAGGTTCTGTTCGTTCATGTTTAGGTAATGCAGTTGGTATCATTAACTGTTAATGGACAACAATTTATTAAGATAGATTAAAAAAGGATTTATTAATCTAGATTAAAATGTTTACTCGCCTTCAAGCCATCCAAGATGTGGATAAGTTTGTTTCTTCATCTGAACCATTTTGGAGAAATTTAGCATCACATCACTTGCTCACCATTGGATCCTCTGCAGCGAATGGGTGCCGTCAGAATGAGCATCCAAACAGCTGATAAAAACATCACAAAAATCCACAAGTAATCCACATGAGTCCAGTTCATCAGTTAATGTCTTGTGAAGTGAAAAGCTGTATGTTTGTAGGAAACAAAGACATTGTGTTAACATAGCTGTACCCACCTAAATCAATGATTTAAAAAGCATTTTTGGCAAAACAGGTAATTTACTATAAAAATATATTGATTTTTAATCATTTATTTTTAACCATTAGAATCATTTATTGCTTATGCTTAACCAATTTCATGAGGTTTTGAGTTTTCATTTAGGATTTATAGGCTTTTGGCTATAATTGGCCATGCCCCTTTAAAATGGCCCTGTTGTAGCATACCAAAGTGTAAAGTTCAATAGTTTTTGAAAAATTATGGCTCTAGAGGGTCTAGAGAATTGTACTGCAGTGGTTGTGTTGAGATGAAAAACGCAGGACTAGTTTGCAAAAGTAGCCTTTTTAAATAATCTTAAATATTTAATGAAATATTTGATTGACGTTAGTGGTCCTAGAGGCAAAGTTGTCCAGAATAAAGAGTTATATCGTATTATAGTAATATTGCGCGTATGTGCAAAAAAACATGCGATGTAAAATCGTCTTTGAAAAATGCAATATCGCTCCAATGCAATATGGCTGATTTCTTTAAAATTTCTCTCAGACCTTTGGAGCCATGAGTCAAATAGGCCCACTGAGTTTTGTTCCAATCAGCCTTGGTTAACCTTGTCTAACAGGTGCTCAAGGCTTCCAACGACATGACACTTGAGCCTGCAACTGACGGTTTATGAGTTAGGAACGTTTTCACATTTTTGTAAAAAAAGGCTGATTGGGGCGAGCTTTGGTCACGTTGTAGACGGTGTGAGTACTACCATCCCTCCAAGTTTCAAGTCTCTACAACTTAGGGTTTGGTCTGCACGATCAGTTTTACGTGGAGACCGCTGATCCGTGACCATTCTAACAATTACAGTAGGGTTTCCAGTGCTACATTAGGTGAAAAAATTCATCCCCTTTTGTCCTCTCTCATCAAAATCCACTGACATATTTGTTTAGAGCTGTTTTGGACTGTTTTCGTATGTAAACAGTGGTTGATCTGTGCATATTTCTCTCTTGATTCAGACAAGGTGACTGTTTTCACTGGAAAAAGCAATATTATGAATAGAGGACTCTTATTTTAGCAAGAAGTTTGAAGTTACTATATTTCAAAGTTGATTTTATTGCAATTCAGCGTTTCGCTTTACAAGGCTATTGCAATGTTTTTATCAGCTGTTTGGACTCTTTTAGATGTGTTTAATGACAGCATTTACTATAGAGTGATCCATCAGTGAGTAAATGATGTAATGCTGAATTTCACCAAATCTTTTTCAAACTCATCTACATCTCAGATGGCCTGAGGATAAGTAGACTTTTAGCTAATTTTTTAATTCTTTTTTCTCAGAATTGTGATATAAACTCGATTGTGAGTAACAACTGTGAGTTATAAAGTCAGAATTGTGTGATATAAATTCATAATTCAGACTTTTTTCTTAGAATTGCGATACAAACTCACAACTGTGAGTTATAAAGTCAGAATTGCATGATATAAACTCACAATACAGACTTTTTTTTCTCAGAATTGTAGTATAAACTCACAGTTGTGAGTTATAAATTCAAAACTGTGATATGAATTCACAATTCTGTTTTTTTCCCCTCTCAGAATTGCGTAAATTTCTCCAAATCTGTTAGAACTATTAATTTAATATTAATTTGCAAATAAATTATATATATATATATATATATAGTAACATTAACCAAGATTAATAAATGCTAACCGTATTTTTCAATGATGCATGTTACATATTACCCATGTATTTTAGGTTCATAATGATTTTTAAATAACAATCCTAATAGATATTTGATGTCAGTTTCTCCACCACTCTCTTCCTATTTCATATTTTCCATCAGTGCATAATTTAGCATTCATATTATAACTCAGGGACTCTCTCTCTCCCTACATGTAATTTTTCAAAGGGCCATAAAATTTGCAGAACTTCTCCTGAGGTCCTCTTTAATTACAAATTAATTAAACCAGAATCAATTAAAAAATTAGATCCCCTTAAATGAGGTCTTAATGGGTGTTAATGAAGGGGAGAATGTGTAACTGGACCAAACAATGTGACCCGCAGACCCCAATTAACAAGCTAATTTTTTACCATTTATCTTGTGTTTGGACAAACGTCATTAAATTTAGATTTCATAATGGCAGCTCGGAGATCTAGTTGCTCGGTGTTGCTTTGGAGGTCAACCTGCTCTTGGCTATATAAGGTCTTATTGAAATTGATCAAGCTAGTCTGCAAAAAGCAGCATGCTTTGATTTGATCAGATTTTGTTTCCCATATATACCCTAGATGCACCTATATCAGATTACCCTTTTGTTTACACCTTTCAGAAGATTGCCCTTAATCTAAAATGCAACGTCTTTTGTTCATTCTCTATTAATGCTGGCCTATTAAACAAGCCTGTTTATTAGATGCTAAGGCTGGTGTGGCATTAAGCAGTCAGTCTATCAGTATGTATTAAGTTGTCACCGTGAGGTGATGGAGGGGGGACGCAGTGAGCCTGAGCCGGACCAGTCTGCTGAGATGGGCCCAGGCCTATTAACTCCTATTGACAGTGACACACATGTGGCCTCCTCAATGAGTGGTTCCTTATTGATTTTTCTTTCTAGCGCTTTTCACTTCCCCTTTCATGCTGCTGAGAGGGAGATCTTTATCTTGACTGATTGGTGATGTGAATTGTCTCGCACATACAGACGAGTCAGGACAGTGTAAAGGGCCAGGTTTGACCAAGAATTTTTGCATATAGGTCTATTTATATATCATTAATGTCTCTATTAATACAATAAGGCCTATAGACAGCATGTTTTCTATTTTATGATGTTGTTGTCATCACATGAGGCTCGTCACTATCCCACTCCCAATCCACAATCTGTCCTGCCTCTTTTGCCAAAATGAACTCTGACAGCAGATATCGACTTAATATCAGGCCAGGCCACTGGGAGAAAAAAATGATTATCCACTGGTAAAATCAGCTATCGATGGGAAAGCAAATAGCTTCCACCTCACACCTTGAAGAGATTTATTGATATGTTATTTGATACATAGTTACTCAGTATCTGACACACGTAGGGGAGGGACGGGAGCACGGTGGCATATTGTGTTTGTTATTGGCGGTCTCTGGTCATGTAATATGTCACACTCTCTTATTTTTCACTTAGCTGTGTAGGAGGGATTTTCTTTGTTGTTCTGCTGAAGTATGAGGTCTGCAAGAGCTGGATGAAATTGCTTTTTGGTATTTGCAGCTCCGCATAGTCTGTGGTTCTGTCTAAAAGTTAATCGTAGCAAAAAGGCTTATAATTACATTATATTTCCTTCCTTCCCTTGGTGTCTGAGCAGTTTCTATAAAGTGACCTTCATGCCTGCATCTGGAGCAGATAAAGAATTGGCCATTTTGTAGTTGATTTCTTAATGCTATATGCTTTTTGAAGATGCAGTATAGTTACAGTATTTCTATGGCAGACCATCTATGTCTTATAGACCAGATATATCTAGTAATTGCATACACAGTGGCAAATGTCATGCATGCACATGTAAAAAAAATAATAAAATTCAGAGACGAGAATCTTGATAGTTTAACCTATGAAATAGTTGATAGTTTTACCTATGAAAGCCCGTTTCTGCCACTGAATAAAAAATAAAAAAGATGATTGGAATTTTTTATCTCACAATTCTAACTTTTTTTTTTTTCAGAATTGCGTGATACAAACTCGCAATTCTGAATTTTTTTGTCAGAATTCTAAGATATAAACTGGCAATTACGAATTATAAAGTCAGAATTGCAAGATATAAACAATTCTAAGAAATGAAGTCAGAATTGTGATATAAACTCGCAATTTTTACTTTTTCTCAGAATTGCGATACAGGCTCTCAATTCTAAGAAATGAAGTCAGAATTGCGTGATATAAACTTGCAGTTCTAAGAAATGAAGTCAGAATTGCGATAGAAACTCGCAATTTTGACTTTTTTTCTCAGAATTGCAATATATAATTGTAACTGAGTTATAAAGTCAGAATTGCGTGATAAACTCGCAATTCTAAGAAATTAAGCCAGAATTGTGATATAAACTCGCAATTTTTAATTTTTTCTTCTTTTTTTTAATTAGAATTGCGATATAAACTCGCAGTTGTGAGTTATAAAGTCAGAATTGCATGAAATAAACTCGCAATTCTAAAAAATGAAGTCAGAATTGCAAAGTAAATTCGCAATTTTGACTTTTTTCTCAGAACTGCGTTATAAACTTGCAGTTGTGAGTTATAAAGTCAGAACTGCGTGATATTAACTTGCAATTTTAAGAAATGAAGTCAGAATTGAGATGAACTCGCAATTCTACGAAATTAAGTCAGAATTGAGATATAATCTTGCGATTTTGACCTTTTTCTCAGAATTGTGTTAAACTTGCAATTGTGAGTTATAAAGTCAGAATTGCATGATATAAACTTGCAATTCTAAGAAATGAAGTCAGAATTGTGATATAAGCTTGCAGTTGTGAGTTATAAAATCAGAATTGTGTGATATAAACTTTCAGTTTTTGCTTTTTTTCTCAGAATTACGATATAAACTCAAAATTGCGAGAAACAGTCAAACACTTTTTTCTCAAATGTGAGCTTGTCTCTCAATTCTGACTTTATTTCTCAGAATTGCAAGTTTATATCACACAATTCTGACTTTATGACTTGCTTACATGTACATACATTATGTGCTTTGTCATTTTATTTAAAGTCATTTCGATTTTTTAAATTTATATTTTTTATTGTATATTTTTATAATTTTTCTACTTATGTCTGCATGCATTATACATATCTTTTACAGTATTTGCAGATTTGCAACTGTATCCATGAGAAGCTGGATGCAGAAAGTGAAATGTTTATCATATTCTCTTTCTGATTTCAAAGCGTGAGTGCATTTCTAATATTGATTTTGAGCTTGAGGGATGAGCACACTTCCTGACATGCACAGATTTACTTTGGTCAGATCATCCCTCTCTATTATCAAAATGCTACAGTGTCGCCACCCTAATAACTTTGTGTCATGTCTGGCCCTGTCATCTGAATCGCGACAATCTCGAGCGCTTTATTCCGATTAAAATTATTGATCGCCCTCTTTACCGTGAACAATATCAGAGCAATCTAAAGACATGAAGGACCGGTTGTCTATTAATGAAAAATTAACCTTGAGGGATTTCTGCTTGCTGCTTAATGTCGTAGACCTGCAGCCATAGCTCACTATTGCACAGTGGTCTTTTTATGACAGCATAATTGGAGATGAGCAGAAGCACCTGACTAGCCTGCGTTCAGGGAAAGTCAATACTGCAAGCCAAACAACTTCTCACTCAATTGAACTCTACAGAAAATCTATACAGCACAGCTCTATCCCTTTATGGCAGTGAGAAATAACCCTGTCTCATTTAAAGCTGCAATGCCTACTTGCTTTCCCAACAGTGATTCATGCGATTTTATTTTTATTTTACAAAAATGCTATTTTTTTTTTATTTAGTACTGACCAGAGTAAGATATTTCACTTAAAAGATGTTTACATGTAGTCCGAAAGAGAAAATAATGGTTGAAATCCTTCAGATTCTTTTCCAACAATGACTGTATGATTTTAAGATCCATCATTCACACTGAGGACAACTGAGGGACTCATAAGCAACTATTATAGAAGGTTCAAACGCTCACTGATGCTTCAGTATGAAACATGCTGCATTAAGAGCCGGGGGTGAAAACTTTTGAACAGAATGAAGATGTGTACATTTTTCTTATTTCGTCTGAAAAGCTTTTTTTTTTTTTCATTTAGTATTGCCCTTCAGAAGCTACAGAAGATACTTCCACGTTTCCTAGAAGATAAAATAAGTTAAACTTGCCCTGATCTTCAAATTGCAAAAGTTTTCACCCCCCGGCTCTTAACGCATTGTGTTTCCTTCTGAAGCATCAGTGAGCGTTTGAACCTTCTGTAAAAGTTGCATATGAGTCCCTCCGTTGTCCTCAGTGTGAAAAGATGGATCTGAAAAT
Organism: Cirrhinus mrigala; assembly: GCA_036247105.1. Classification (NCBI taxonomy): domain Eukaryota; kingdom Metazoa; phylum Chordata; class Actinopteri; order Cypriniformes; family Cyprinidae; genus Cirrhinus; species Cirrhinus mrigala. The sequence continues at coordinate 13,138,529 of CM070024.1, forward strand.
CATACAGTCATTGTTGGAACGGGCTCAAATACACAAAAATGCTAAAAAACGGGCAGTTTAAACTTCAACTATTATTTTTTCTTTTGGACTACATGTAAACGTCTTTTATGTGAAATATCTTATCCATGTCAGTACTTAATAAAAAATTACAACCATTTTGTGTAATCCCTCTTATTTTGGTAAAATAATTAACATTTTGCAGATTCTGCAAGGTGTATGTAAACTTTTGACTTCAACTGATCGTAACTGTTTTTTGTATCCGTGCGTGAGTTTGTTTCTGTATTCATACATTCCTCCAGAGAGCGGCATACCTGAGTAGGTCAGACCTTGACATGTAGCCAGCTGTACTGTATTTTCTCTGACGCTGGCTGAGCTCACCCCTGTTGCCATTTGACTGGGCTATAATTTGTTTTTGTACCCCAGTGCTTGTGCTCAACACTGCCTGTGATGTAAAACACAAAGCACTCTGAGGGCAGTGCTTGCATGCAGTTATTTGTATCAGAATAGGGCATCTGGGATATGGTCCTATATTGCCTTTTTGGAATATAATTCAACCCAGCAGTCTATGGGGCTTTAAACCTGCATTTTTCCTGGCCATGTCATTACAAGGCCATAACAAGCGTGCATTTTTTCCGCCTTTTATTTTGACACACATGCACGCCTTGTATTTGCGCACCACCTGCTCGAGACAAAGATATTTTGAAGCCTGACACTTCTGTTGTTGGTGATGTGGCTGTTTAATCACTTTCTTACTCTGTAATTAAAGCCCAAGAGAAGCTGTGAAAAGGTTAAAGGAAAGAAGCATTTAGACTTAGCCAACATTATGGCCTTGCTGTAATTGAAACTGCGGATGTTCCTCCGTGCTTATTGTCTTTGGAGTGCTCGGTAAAAGTAGCTCAAGCTGAATACTTTATATAAGCAAAGCCCAGCCGTAGATTCAGGGCCGTGCTCTGACCCGAGCGTGGTGGCCGATTTGATACCCGAGGCCAAATGGTATCATACCCTGATGGTGAGCTGATCTGCCTCTCTCTCTCTTTCTCTGAGCCGTTCAGAGTACAGTAAAGGGTCTTTTAGAGTGGACCATGAATAGTGCATGGCCAAGCTTTCATTACAGGCCAGACTAGATTGTAAATAAGATACAGGAAGACCAGGATAGTGGAGCGCAGTCGCAGAGGTCAGGCGAGCCTGGGTAGCTGGGAGCTGTCAGTCAAATCTGCATCGCGCACGTCCATTCATTCCCCAAGGTTACCAGGTATACGCGGCGGCACGGGGCATTTTCTTTCGGATTTCATAAGAAGATGGCTCTATTTAACCAGGAAAGTGGGATGGAAAAAATTTGTAAAAATTGCATCAGTGTCCTTTGACTCCTCGTTATTATACATTCCTTTGAATAACTCAGGCGATACAGAAAGTAAAGTGCTCTCACATGCCATACGATGGTGGAGAAATGGTGGAAATCCACAAAAGAGTGGTATACCAGCGACGGGAGTGCTGAAAGAGTGTCAGCAGGCCATCGCGGAAACGCAGAAGAGCTTAACGGCGTAGTTGCTCAAAGGCTGTATCGGTTTGGCTCGGGAAAAACATCTTGTGCTGACAGAAGTCTAATTACCTTTGTGCTAGCATACATGGAAGAGGGTAATCACTATAAACTGTCAGACACCATAAGGCTCCTTACGCTTCGAAATTAATATCTCTCTCCTCATTTAATTAAGAAATGAAAGTGTTGCTTAACAGGTATTGATTGTGGCTCGTAGGAAATGTAACCCATCAGTGCTAAAAGGCCCTTGACTAGAGGTTCAAAAGATAATGCGGCGAGTCCAGTGGAGGTGGAGGTAAACTTAACCTCGCGCTGACAGCTTTCATCACTGATGCTCTCCCTGCCATCTGCTCAATAGATTAAGGTGAAAAGATCTCATGCATAACCACTTAAAAGTGATAGTTTAACCAAAAATGAATCTTCTAGTATTGTTTACCCTCATGGTGTTTTGAACCTGTTGGACTTACTTTTTTTTTCCATAGGTGGTGAATTTTCTTGCATTTTTTTTTTTTCATACAGAAAGTGAATGAAAAAGAAAAAAAAACGTTAAGTAACTTTTCTATATGACTTGAAGTCTTCTAAAGTCATATGAAAGTTGTATCTTTGCATGAGAAGCAAACTGAAATTTAAGTTATCCTGCATTAGGATAAAATGTTAGAATAATAGTAAAGTGATCGGTACATGAAATATCACAAATGTGTGTGCATTAGGTAGTAACTAAAATGTTAATTAAAACTCACACCTTTGGCATTAACTAACTTAGTAAACAGTATTTTAGTCTAAGCTGGATACTTGGATACTCCTTATATGCAACATTAAAATAATATTAAGATTTATTTATTTATTTAGACTGAATTTTAAAATTAAGAAAAAAAATAAAACTAAGGAAAATGTAAAAATTAAGGAAAATTATTTGTTTATTTAGACAACATTTTTTAAATTAAGAAAAAAACTAAGGCAAATTTTAAAATTAAGAAAATATTTATGTATTTATTTTTCATTATTTATTAAGACCGCTTTTTAAAATTAAGAAAATGAAATTTAAAACTAAAGAAAATGTTACAATTAAGAATTTTTTTTATTTATTTATTCATTCATTCATTCATTCATTCAATCAAATAATCATTTATTTATTTATTTATTTAGACTAAATTTTAAAATTAAGAAATATTTATTCATTTAGACTCAATTTAAAAATTAAGAAACAAAATTAAAACTGAGGAAAATTAAAAAAAAGAAAAAAGAAATATTTATTTATTTAAACTAAATTTTTAAATTAAGAAATATTTATTTATTTATTTATTTATTTATTTATTTATTTATAGATATTACATTTTAAAATTAAGAAAAAATAAAACTAAGGCAAATTTTAAAATAAAGAGAAAATATTTATTTGTTTGTTTGTTTATTTTTATTTAGACCACTTTTTTAAATTAAGAAAAAAAAATAAAACTAAGGATTTTTTTTTAAATTAAGACATATTTATTTATTTATTTATTTAGACCAATTTTTAAAATTAGTGGGGAAAAAAAACCAAGGAAAATTTTAAAATGAAGAACATGTATTTATTTATTTATTTGCTTGTTTGTTTGTTTGTTTGTTTATTTTATTTTTTTTTTTTCATCCTAAATTTTTTAATTAAGAAAAAAATGTTTGTTCGGTTCTTTGTTTTTAGACCGAATTTTACAATTAAGAAAATAAAGTTAAAACTGAGTAAAATGTTAAAATCAAGATTTCTTTCTTTCTTTTTTCTTTCTTCCTTTTTTCTTTCAACTGAATTTTAAAATTAAGGAGAAAAAAAGGAGAAAATACAACCAAGGCAAATTTTTAAATTAAGAAAATATTTATTGTTTATTTATTTATTTATTTATTAGACCAAATGTTATAATTATCAAATATTTGTTTATTTATTTAGACTGAATTTTAAAATTAAGAAAAAATTGAAAACTAAGGAAAAATTTTTCATTAAGAAAAATTTTATTTATTTATTTATTTATTTATTTTTATTTTTTTTTTTTATTTTTTTTTTTACCAAATTTTTGTTGGCTCCCAGAATGATCTCTCTCTGGTGTGTTTTAAGTTATGAGGGAATTTGAGTTGTGAATGAATCCTTGTTTTAAATCTGATCTTTTTAAAAAATCCTTCACAAAACCATTCTGATTTGTTTACAAACTTGACTGATCCAGTTCTTGAGTTAATCTCAATTATTGAAATCAGAGTAGTTACCAGATTTTTTTTTTTTTTTTATGACACTTTTATGGTGCTTTTTTTTTGTAGCTGGACAGACATGGTTCTCATTCACTTTCATTTTATGGAAAGAGTGGACAATGTAATTTAAACAGCATTTTCTTTTTTCTTTTTTTTTTTTGAACGATTCTTTTAAGCACAGTTGTCTGGAGAAATGCCATCTTTGAATACAGCTAGACAGTTGGGACTTTACTCATGTGTCAATAAGTTTTTTTTTTTAAAGAGGAATATAGTTTCAGTGAGACATGATGTCCTGTCTGGTGTGTTCTACTCTCCAGTGCTTGTTAAATGTTAAATGACCATCATGGATTCTGTAAGTGTCTGTGTAGTGTTTCTCCCCTCTGTATGTCACTCTTTGTACTCTATCAGACATTCGATCTGAGAATCCGAATGAGCCAGCATTATAATTTAATCATCAGCTCCTCTCTTTTAATCGGCGCGTAACCCGATGCACTCTGGGATCTTGTAAGAGTACACTGGGTGAGGCCCGTCTGCTGACAAACTGATGGGCCCATGTTGCCCTCTGAATAGAGCAGAAAGGCTTGCCCATAGACCCAAGCTGGCCCACCTAACACCCGACCAGTGCTTATCTGAACATCTCTGAACCGTGATGCTTACTTACTGCTGGAGAACCTTTATTTACTGCCTTATTTACTGCTTCTCACTCACTTTCTCACACACCTTACGCTGTGTCTGCCCACAATAATTCAGTGCAACATTATCATATATTACACTGCAAGTCAAAAGTTGGGACCCTAAGTTGGGACCTACATTTCTGATGATTGTTTTTTCCTCCCAATTGTTAGAATAATAGTAAAGTGAAAAAAACACAAAATTGTCAATTGTCAATACAATAATCTTACATCCCCAGCCTCAGTGTTATTTTATACACTTATATAGAATTTAATATTTGAAAACTTAATTACAAAAACGTAATTTGGTTATACACTACCAGTAAAAAGTTTTTAAACAGTAAGATGTTGAATGTTTTTTTAAAGAAGTCTCTTCTGCTCACCAAGCCTGCATTTATTTGATCCAAAGTACAGCAAAAACAGTAAAATTTTGAAATATTTTTACTTTTTAAATTAACTGTTTTCTATTTGAATATATTTTAAAATGTTATTTATTCCTTATTGATTACTCCAGTTACATGATCTTTCAGAAATCATTCTAATATGCTGATTTGCTGCTCAAAAAAACAGCTATTATTATTATTATTATTACGTAGAATTTTTTTCAGGTTTCTTTGATGAATAGAAAGTTCAGAAGGATCTGAAGTAGATCTGAAGTAGAAATCTTTTGTAACATTATAAAAGTCTTTATCATCATTTTTGATCAATTTAAAGCATCCTTGTAAACTAAAACTATTCATTTCTATAATTTCTTCCCCCGAAAAAAAAAAAAAAATTAAACTGACTCCAAGCTTTTGTTACGAAAGTGTTTTAATTCAAATAAATGTTGATCTTTGGATGTTTTTATTCATCAAAGAATTCTGAAAAAAAATGTACTCAACTGTTTAAATATTGATAATAATAATAAAAATGTTTTTTTGAACAGCAAATCAGCATATTAGAATGATTTCTGAACGATCATGTGACACTGAAGACTGGAGCAATGATGCTGAAAATTTAACTTTGATCACAGGAATAAATTACATTTTAAAATGTATTCAAAGAGAAAGCATTTATTTTAAATATTAAAAAACTAAAAATCTTACTGTTCAGAAACTTTTGACTGGAAGTGTATGCTACTGCCATTTTAATTAGTTTTGGGTTTTTTAAATATTTATATTTTGCTTTAATTAAATTTTACTTCTATTTTATTTGAACTTTTTTAGTACTTCAACAAATGTTTTTTTTTTTTTTCAGTTTTATTTCATTTACTGAAAATGATTTTTAATAGTTTTCATTTTAATTAACAATAACAATTAGTTAACAGTCACAACGCTATTTTGCATACTTTGTAAACAGTATTTTAAAGTACTTTGGATACTTGCCTCTATTTTTTTCTTCCTTGTCCAGTCCATTTACTTGCAATTTATAAAAATGAATAAGATTAAGTCATTTTAGATTTGTAAAATGTGCATACAGAAAAAAAAATATTATGAAATATTACTGCAATTTAAAATAACAATTTTCTATTTTAATAAACGTTAAAATAGAATTTATTTCTGTGATGCAATATCATCTATTACGCCAATCTTCAGTGTCACATGATCCTTCAGAAATCATTCTAATATGCTGATTTATTATCAATGTTGGAAACAGTTGAGCTGCTTAATATCTTTTTGCAACCTGTGATACTTTTGTCAGGATTCTTTGAGGAATAAAATGTTAAAAAGAACAGCATTTATTCCGAATATAAATTTTTTCTAACAATATAAGTCTTTACTATCACTTTTTATCCATTTAACACATCCTTGCTGAATAAAAGTATAAATTTCTTTCAAAGAAAGAAAGAAAGCAAACATTGAGCGGCAGTGTATATTGTTACAAACGATTTCTTTTTGTACAGTATGAGAGCAGCTGACAGGAGCAGAGTCAGCTCTGTGGGGTTGCAGTGGCCGGTGATGGTCATCGTGCCCCGGTGACTTGTGGTCCACTGGGGACGAGAGATCCAGCAGAAGGTGGGTGATGAATGACTGTGTTCAGAGGGGGGATTGTAATTGTCCTTCTCTAATTGTTAGGTGAGCACAAAAGGCACATTTTGTAATTGAACTGTTTAACTGTTGGTATTGAGCTAAGAGAGAGCTATTTTGTCCCTAGAATGACCTCTGTACCTTACTGTGTTTCTCCCTCCCTCTGACTCGCTCTGTTGTTTCTCCCGTTTTATTGCTGTTTGCGCTGTCCATGGTACTGGCATAGTTTACGTTTACCATTATCAGGCCAAGAAAGACAACTTAGAGCACACATAAAGTGAACCAGGATCTCTTGTTGTAGATTGCATAAAACAATATTGCAAGTGCTGCAGTCTGGTTTGTAAAAACATACTTACAGTATCATATTCATGTATTTAAAGTAGCTATTTTTGTATTCTTTGCACACAAAAAGTATTCTCGTAGCTTCATAAAATTACTGTTGAACCACTGATGTCATGTGGATATTTTAACAATGTCCTTACTACCTTTTTGGGCACTGAACGTGACAATTGCGTTGCTGTCTATGCAGGGTCAGAAAGCTCTCGGATTTCATCAAAAATATCTTAATTTGTGTTCCGAAGATGAACAAAGGTTTTCCGGGTTTGGAACGACATGAGGGTGAGTAATTAATGACAGAATTTTCATTTTTAGCTGAATTTTCTCTGCCTTTTTGAATCTGTTTAACTTATATATTTGCCTTTATTAAATAGAGTTTCCTTTAGCGCAAGGATGAGGTCGGTCTAAACGTGAAACAGCTTCACAAATCCACAGGCGTCCGTCCATTCACACCTCTCGGCTTGAACATGTTTGTGTAAAGAGCTATTAGATGTACCGTTGGTCAATTGGTGTGTGTTAAAAGCTACATGGGCAGATGCAGTCTGCTTTTAATGAGTGGGGAACCAGGGGAATGGCAGTAGTTAACATGGAGAAATGCTGGGATCATTTAGTCCCCTGTGGCTCCTGACAGTGACTTAATAGTTGCACATTTTTGAGTGCAACCAAATTGCCTTTTTGCCTTACTAATGCATCGACTGTCTCTCCATCTATAAAGACTGCTTAAGACCCTTGACACCTCTCTCCTCTGCTTTTTTTCTGTTTTTCTGTTTTTTGGAGTATGATATTCGCACTAACTGAAGTGGAGTAAAACTAGTAACGGCTTTTGGCACTCACAGCAACTTTTTCATATTGAACTGGATAGTTCCAGTTCTAAGGTCTCATTGGTCTGATTGGTATTAGTAGTACACTCTAAAAATAAATACAGTCCAGCACTGGGTGAAATATGGACAATCCCAGCAAATGGGTTGTTTTGACCTGTTGGTTGGGTTAAATGTTTGATTTTCTGGGTAGTTTTATTTAACTCAACTATTGCTTAAACATTACTATATTTCTTGCTTAGAATGAACCCAAAATACGTTGGAAATTAACATTTATTAATATGTTAAACAAATTAACATTTATTAATAAGTTGAATAAATAATAATTTAGTAGTAAACATTTTTGATTGCTTATTAATAAATATTCACCTTTTGATTATTATTGTCTATTTTTTTTTTTATTTACAACATTTTTTGGGCCATTTTAAGACGGCCATACAGTCATTTTTAAGCAATAGTTGAGTTAAATAAAACCACCCAGAATGGTGGGTTAAACATTTACCAACAGTCGCTGGGTTGCTTTTAACCTATTTTTTTTAGGGTTTAGAAATGATTATTGTTATTGTTATTGTTATTATTGCTGTTGTTGTTGTTTATAAATGTTATGTGTGTTTTTATTTATTTATTTGTAACTTTTGAGGTTTGAGTCATTTGATAGGGTTATATAATAATAACCAATAATAATAATAATAATAATAATAATAATAATAATAATAATAATATTAAATTATAATATTAAATTAATAATACAAAAATAATATGAAATTAATTATTAAATGGTTAATACGATAACATTATGTAAATTTACTTTTTATTAATAAAATATGTACAATATTAAATATTGATTTATTTGTTATCTTGTAAATTATATAATAGTAACAATAGTAAAAGCAGGGTTATAGTTCATAATTATATTTGTATATAACAACAACAACAATAATAATAATTGTAAGTGTTTATTATTTGGCAGGGTTACAATTAGTAAGAATGTTTAGTAGTTGAGTTAATAACATCAACAACAACAACAGTAATATTTATTATTATTAATATTATTATTTTTACAAATATTATATATACATTTCATGATTATTATCTACTATATACATATACATATGTATTATTATTAAGAATATTAAGTATTTTTGTTTATTTATGATGCATTTTATAAAAGCAGGGTTGTAGGCCATAAATATACTTGTAATATAGTATTGCCACCTTAATGTTTAATCATAAGTGTATTAAAAAAGTAATACTATTACTACTACTACTACTACTACTACTACTACTACTACTAATAATAATAATAATAATAATAATAATAAACACTTATTATTATTTAGTAGGGTTAGGATTAGTTACAATGTTTAGTAGTAGTAGTTGAGTTAATAAATAATTAATAATAATAATAATAATAATAATAATTGTGTTTATTATTTTTTTAGGGATAGGGTTAGTAACAATATTTAGTAGTAGTTGAGTTAATATTAATAATCTAAAAATATTCTATATGAATATATACATTTCATTATAATGAAATGATAATAATAAGTATTTATTTATTTAGTATCCATTTTATAAAAGCAATTGTCTGTATTGACGGCTGAAGGGGTTGCAAAGTTTCAATTATTATTTGATTTGGTTAGGATCAGTAGCGCCTTGTTTTTGCAGCATTACGGCGTATCCTCCCATTCTGGCTCACCGAGAGACCTTCCGCTCTATTCTGTTCCCTGCCCTCTGTGGTCCCATCAGTCCTGCAGTCATTAAGACTCCACACTGCATCACCCTGCTTTCCCTCATGGCCGCCCACCCATTGTCTCTCCGCACAAAACTGCCCATGTTGTAATTACCATTAGCACAAACAGGAGAGCGGCTTCATTGATATGCCGTTGGTGGCTGGGCAAGTGGCGGGCTGGCACACAATAGCCTGGGCGTAGAGGGGACTGTTTGCACCAGGGACACGGGGCAGAGCTGCCTTCTTTCTGAATGCACGAGGGCTGCCCGAGCCACGCGTCATTCACTACACGCACCAACTTTAATTAATTTTCATCCGCCTCTCTCCTGTGTGTTTCAGTGCTGCTGACCCCCACATCTCAGTCTGAATGGAGCCATCTACCCATCCACGGCTGTCAGAAAGACTGGTTCTGGTACTCCGTTTCAAGAAAACGGCCCTTGAGAGCCCGTATTGTCTTTAGCGTGAGTGAATGTGTGTTTCTATGCAGGTACATGATAATCACTGCAGTCGAGATGACTTTTTGAAATAACGGTCTCAATATGGCAGCCGTGTTCGGCTGATTAAGACTATTGATTCTGCATCTGTTCTGTACGGACTTCCTGTGGCGGCTGCAAATGGCTCGGCGTGCCTCCCTCTGCCGTTTATTGACAGTTTGGAACATAATCTTGATTTTATTGGTAATTGATAGAACCATTTGAGAAAAATTCCACACGGTTTGATTTCGCGGCCGCTCACTCCGCTGATTAAACCGCATTGCTTTTGGCCACATGTGCACCCGCTTTGATTCCTAGACATCTGTGGATAAGCCCGATCGCCAGACTTATAAAACTGCCGTGGTCTTGAACTTTGCCTGACTCAGATTAAGCCCCAGGAAGGAGTGGATCCTCTTGGTGAGTAAGTCTTTTGTCCTTCATGCTGTTTGGGTGTTTGATGGACTGAAATGGCCTGCTGGGACTTTGTAAGGGCTTGAACTGTATGTTGTCTCTGAAGTGCTCCGTTGCTCATGATAGCTTTAATATATCTAGTGCTCGACCGATGCTCATTGTAGTCGCTGTGTTGAGTCGCACCGCAGGAGGCCGTAAGGAGGTGATTAACTAATGGTGGTGGTGCTTTAAGAAGAGAAATCCGGTCGGGACAGCAGAGGTCCCTTCAAAGCCGCTGGACGCCTATTAGGAGATTAAACCGGCTGCCCTTCTTCATGCCTCTGAGCCAGCCTGTCCAGCAGCAGGTAGCCTGACACCAAATTAAGAACGGCCAACACCACATCACACCTCCCAGATCGAGAAACTGACATGCGACCTCACAAAAGCATGAAAATTCTGTCATTAATTACTCACCCTCATGTCGTTCCAAACTCGTAAGACATTTGTTCATCTTTGAAACACAAATTAAGATACTTTTGATGAAATCCGAGAGCTTTCTGACCCTGCAAAGACAGCAACGCAACCGACACGTTCAAGGCCCGGAAAGGTAGTAAGGACATCGTTAAAATAGTCCATGTGACATTAGTGGTTCAACCGTAATTTTTTGAAGCTACGAGAATACTTTTTGTGCGCAAAGAAAACAAAAACACCGACTTTATTAAACGATTTCTTCTCTTCCGTGGCATGATCACGTGACTCACTGATGCTTCAGAAGGAAAAAAAACGATGCATTAAGAGCTTTTGAACAAAATAGAGATGTTTACATCCCCAACCCCCTCAGCTCTTAATGCATGGTTTTTCCTTCTGGAACATCGGTGATCATTTGAACCTTCTGTAATAGTTGCATATGAGTCCCTCAGTTGTCTTCAGTGTGAAAAGATGGATCTCAAAATCATACAGACATTGTTGGAAAGGGTTCAAACACACAAAAATACTGGAAAACCAAAAAATTGGTGGGACCTGAAGGATTTTTCTGAAGAACAGCGGGCAGTTTAACTGTTCAGGACAATAAAAGGACTCATGAACAGCTATCACTAAGCAAAAAAACATAGCTGTGGATCATTCAGGTAACAACACAGTATTAGTTTTTATAAATTCAACTATTATTTTCTCTTGTGGACTATATGTAAACATCTTTTATGTGAAATATCTTATTCAGGTCAGTACTAAATAAACAATAACATGCTTTTTGTATGACCCTTCTTTTTTTGTTAACATTTTGCAGATTCTGAAAGGGGGATGTAAACTTTTGACCTCAACTGTATGTACAGATCAAGCACCATTTACACTTGAAACAGACCAGAATAGCTCCAAACAAAATTGTTTGTGGATTTTGATGTGAGAGGACAACAGGGGATAGACTTCTCTGGATGAAGCTTGACTGGATTCATATTTTGGCCAGAAGCAACAGCTTAAAGGTGACGTATCATGAAAATCTGACTTTTTCCATGTTTAAGTGCTATAATCAGGTGCATCTACCAACCCAGAAAATGTGGAAAAGGACAACCCACTAACTGTTTTCCTAAGCCTTTCTCTGGAAGCATGTTCAAAAACGAACGTTAATCTGCACGTTTCCACCCACTGTGCTGTCATTTTAGTTTTTGCAGTCGACAACGCTGTACCAGTTCTAATGTCATGGCAAAAGTTGGAGCAAAGCATGCTAACTGTTCAGTCATTGGCTGCACAGATGAGCACAGAACACTATTTAGAGTCCCAGCCTCAGAGGAGACGAGAGCAGTGAATTTATTGATTTATTTACTGTATATTACGCTGCTGCCACGCAGATCTAATATAAACACGTGAAATCTTTCCAAGCTGTTTACCTTCACAGACATAACCGACTATTTTTGTAACTCCTGTGTATTTTTAACATAAACTTGTGTGTATTTGACAGCTTAAGCGCAATAAAACATGAAAGAGAACTTAGTTTAGTACTGGCATGCCATGTAACAGCTGCTTTCTGTGCATTCGGATGTGTGCACTCGGAAAATCATATATCGTATGGCTCTAAAACACGATTTCAGCGTGATAGACATGATCATCGAAACCAAACAGATGTTTTTTAGCTGAATATCTGACGTACGAGCTGTGAAGTCACAGTTGTTTTTGGGTGAACTACTCATTGTAATCCTCCAATCATCAAGCACCTTTAAGCAGGCAAATATACCCAGGATGAGGTCTTGGTTTTCTACCTTAGTGGCAAATCACACTGTTGCTGCAGAACACCTCCCATCCTGAATGTATAAGTGATAGTTGTTGACTCGCCCGCATTAACATCTTCTCCCCTGCGGCCCATAGCCTGTGGAAGAGTGAAAGCACTGTGTCCGCCTCAGGGAAAACAGATGAAGTGGCTCCACACTCTGTCACTCATAGTCATAGTGATGGCGTTGAGGCCTGTGCGACTGGCTATTCCCAGTTGCGGCGTGTCTGCACGCGTGTGCGCGTGTGTACGTGGCGCTCTGCCCCCGGCATGTCTCGTTTCGGAGTGCTGTCACTCCCTGCTTCCCAGCATCTATTAACACTGCCATTATCATGCTAATCTACATTGTATGATTACATAAAGTAATTTATGCACACTTTTATTGCAAGGCAACACACAGAGAAGCTTCTCTACTACAGAAACATGTAGGAAAGTGGCTCTGTTGGCTGTCCACGTCTTTTTATCACCCAGTTCGCTCACCGCTCACAGTTTAATTGTGGATAGAGCTAACTTAAATTTTAAAGTGTATTTTATTGTGCTGAGAAATCTAAGAACCTGCTCTTTCAATGATGTATATGATTTATATATTATCGAATGCCATACATTTAAATATTATTATTACTTTATTTGAATGTATTTCATATTTAAAGAATTTATACACATTTAATGATCATTAATAAGCATTTATTAAATAAATACATGAGGGGTTTTCAAAAATTTTACATATTTTTATTTTAATGTATTTAAAAATGTAATTTATACACATTTAATGATTACTAATACGTTTTCATTAATTAAATATATCAGCTTTTTTATGTATTTAAAATATAAGGGAAATTTATACATATTTAATGATTATTAATAAGTATGTATTAATTAAATACATCAGGTTTTCCAAAACTTTAAATATATTTTATTTAAATTTATTATATTTGATATACAAGTGTAATTTATTTAATGATCGTTAATTAATAATTTCTTTATTAATTAAATACATTAGTGGTTTTCAAAAACTTATATATATACTTGAATATATATATATATATATATATATATAATATATATATATATATATATATATATATATATATATATATATATATATATATTAGGGCTGTCAAATGAATAATCGCGATTAATCGCATACAAAATAAAAGTTTGAGTTTGCCTAATAAGCGTGTGTGTACTGTGCAATTAGTATGTATATATAAATACAAACACATTTAGGTAGATATATAAGAAATATTTACAAGTATATGTATTTATTATAATTTTTATATAATTTATATTATATAGAAATACAAATATTTTTTACATAGATAACATATTTCTCTTAAATATATACATTAATTTGTGTGTATTTATATATACATAATAATTACACAGTACACACGCATATGTTAGGCAAACTCAAACTTTTATTTTGTATGCGATTAATCACGATTAATCATTTGACAGCCCTAATATATATATATTCAAGTATTTAATATATGTGTAATTTATACATAGTTAATGATTACAAATAAGTAGTTATTAACTAAATACATCAGAGGTTTTCAAAACTTTTATATATTTATTTTATTTTAATATATTTAATATATAAATGTAATTCATACACATTTAATGATTAATAATAAATATTTATTAATTAAATATATCAGTGTTTTTCAAAAACCTCAAATATATATTTATTTTATATATATATTTTTTTAATGTATTTAACATATACATTTACATATTTAATGATTATTGATAAGTTTTAATTAAATACATCACAGGTTTTCCAAAACTTTATATATAGTTATTTTATTTTAATGTATTTAATATATATGTGTAATTTATACATATTTAATGAACATTAATAAGTATTTATTTATTAAATACATCAGTAGTTTTCAAAAGCTTTAAATATATTTATTTTATTTTAAACTATATATATATATATATATATATATATATATATATATATATATATATATATATATATATATTATTAATTAAATACAGGGGTTTTAAAAAACTTTTAATATTTATTTTATTTTAGTGTATTTAATGTAGAAATGTAATTTATACATATTCAATGATCCTTATTAAATATTTAGTAATTAAATATATCAGGTGTTTTCAAAAACTTTAAATGTACTATTTTATTTTAGTGTATTTAATGTAGAAATGTAATGAATCCATAACTAATAATTATTAATAAGTATTCATTAATTAAACATATCAGGTGTTTTCAAAAGCTTTAAATATATTTATTTTATTTTAAACTATATATATATATATATATATATATATATATATATATATATATTATTAATTAAATACAGGGGTTTTAAAAAACTTTTAATATTTATTTTATTTTAGTGTATTTAATGTAGAAACGTAATTTATACATATTCAATGATCCTTATTAAATATTTAGTAATTAAATATATCAGGTGTTTTCAAAAACTTTAAATATACTATTTTATTTTAGTGTATTTAATGTAGAAATGTAATGAATCCATAACTAATAATTATTAATAAGTATTCATTAATTAAACATATCAGGTGTTTTCAAAAACTTTAAATATACTATTTTATTTTAATGTATTAATATATAAATGTAATGAATCCATAACTAATAATTATTAATAAGGATTCATTAATTAAATACATCAGGGTTTTTCAAAAACTTTAAATATATTTTATTTTAATATATTTATTATATAAATGTAATCTAATCATTATATCTTAAATATTTATTAATTAAAATAACAGTTTTCCCCTAAATATTCATCTCTTCTATGTGCATTATAACATTGCAATTTGCATAAATTTTAACTGAAAATGTCTTAATATTGAGTAGAAAAAAGTACTTGAAAGTATTTTTCAAGTAATATTTTAATCATTTATTTTGGCTGAAGTATCATGGTAAATAAAAGTAAATTGTTTATCATTTTAAAAGCAACATGCATATTAAATGGGTCCCAACACAAAGGGATCGTCATATTTAGGGGTTACTAGTATTAAAAAGTTTGGAAACACCTGCCTTACATTAGTTTGAACTTCATTATGTGCGAAAAATGTAAACAACAAACAGAAGCATAACAAACTGTAGCCTGAGTGTAAGAAGCCACCGATTCTCTCTGTTTCTCATTTAGTCACAGACACTGATCTAATTAGAAATGCAGAAGGCTGTTAAATTAAAATTGTATCACACTTATTAACATTTTAACTAGCAACCCCACCTTCCTCCGGTGCCAAACAAGGACACTCTCACCACCAACACGTGGCAGTCGTACCCCCGAGAGGAGAGGCCGATCGTCAGCGGCGCTTTACGCAGATCGCGCTTTACGTTATTGACGCGCTTTGCGCAGGTCGCCCCACGCAAATGGCCTCCTCCTCTATCCGGGAGCATAAAGTGCAGCTTTTTCCCCATTTCTTGGCTCTACGGAAACACTAGTTGTTAATGGAATCCTATTTGTGCTCCTATTGGATGGGCTAATGGTCTCCCTTTGAGGGGAACGCTCCAAATTAAATAGCACAGATTCACATCTGTCAGACAAAACCAGGAGGCTCTTTGTAATCAATGACCCAGACCGGGAGAGGCTCCATGGGGGACTTTTCCTCCATGATGGTATCAAACATGAGGACACACCAGGGACAATGGAATCTCCCCCAGCATGATCTGCCTGCGTTCAGGACTATCTACCGGAGGTAGAGGGGGGCAAATGGGGTTAATGTACATTTATAAAACAGGGGCGTAAAATACTTAAGCCAGGGTCTGATTTATAATACCACAATATGACCGAACTGTAAGAAGAAATCTCTCTCTCGCGTTTTTTTTTTTTCCGTTCTGTGCAAATATTGCCGCCGGTGTTGTGTTAAAGTGTTGAACCCCATTAATTTTATCACCCCCCTCCTCTCTCTCTCTCTCTCTCTCTACATCTTTGAATTTTGTTTGGAGGAGAGGTAGAGCAGAGAGCCAAAGCGTGAGAGAGGGTATAGAGGCCTCCCGCTGCTGTGGAGATTTTCTCCTCGTTGTTAATTTTCCTCGCTCCATATGGCGCCACAGACTCCTCACCTGCAGGCTGTAGCAGGCTGGCAGTGGGAAGCGGGTGGAGAGGACCGGAAAAGAGAGGAGAGGCAGGCTGGAGCGGGAAACGCCGACAGACGTCCTCGGGCCCAGCCTGTCATTTACGCAGCCCTGTGCATCTGTGTGCGAACCGACCGGCCTCCCCTGTGCGCAAACATACTCACACGTGTCGCGAGCGTACGGCAGATTCCGAAAGCGTCTTTCGGAGGGGGTCAGGGGTCAGGAGAGGGGCCGGTTTGAGCTATGTTGTCCCTGTTAGGGGCGTCCACTCCGTTTGGCAGGTGACACTCGCGTCACCCAGGCTCTGAGGCTCGGTGTGTGTTTGCGTGCCCTGTGGCAGAGGGACGGATACATAGGGAAGATGTGGGAAGCTTTTCTTTGTTACTGGAGAGTAGAGGAATGGATGGGAGGGTTTCATCCTGGCTTGTCATTGATTAGAGAAGGCTCTTTAATTCCCTCTCACCCCATGGTGTGATTCATTTGCATGCTCTGGCAGGAGGTAATGGAGTTTTGTTTTACGATTCGCTCTGAAAATCCTTGAAGACATGAGACATGATCTGATGCATATGCAGCCGCCAGCGAATTGCCTTCTGATTGATTGTTTCTTTCGCTCTCTCTCTTTGCCTTTCCTCGTCTCCCTCATTTTTTTTCTTTATGTTTGAAAGTGTTTGTCATAGTGTGATACAACTTTGAGAGCGTTATGCTTGTGCTATCTGCATACAGTATACCAATATTGTTTTGATGTTGCATATGATGTACAAATATGAAAATGTGTTTAGAAAGAGTGACACCTATACATATGTTGTATGTAAATCATCTGGATGAACTGGGAATAGGAAGTTTAGTCTGCAGCTGGAAGCACTGTGTACTAATATATATATATATAATATATATATATATACTCTCTAACAAATGTTGGGTGAAATATGGACAAACCCAGCAATTGGGTTGTTTTGACCTAACAGTTGGGTTTAATGTTTAACCCAGCCTTCTGGGTAGTTTTATTTAACTCAGCTGTTGCTTAAAAATGATTATATTTCTTGCTTAAAATGAACCCAAAAAAGTTTGGAAATTAACATTTATTAATATGTTTAATAAATTAACATTTATTAAGTAGTTGAATAAATAAAAATTTAATTAATAATTAAATGTTCACCTTTTAATTATTGATGATAGATAGATAGATAGATAGATAGTCTCTTTATGTTCACCAAAGACTGCATTTATTTGATTAAAAATGCAGTGAAAACTGTAATATTGTGAAATATTATTACGCAATTAACAAGTAGCTGTTCTCTATTTTAATATATTTTCAAATTTATTTTTTTTTATTAATTTGCTGAATTTTCAGCAGCCATTACTCCAGTCTTCAGTGTCATGTGATCCTTCAAAAATCATTCTATTATGGTGATTTTATTTTATTTTAAGTTTTTCCCAATATTATTAACATAAAAACAGTTATGCTGCATGCTTAATATTTCTGTGAAAACTGTCATACATTTTTTAGGATTCTTTATAGAAATTGAACAGCAGTTATTTTAAATAGAAATATTTTGTAATATTGTAAATGTCTGAAATGATCAATTAATGCATCCCTGCTAAGTAAAAGTCTTAATTAATTTAAAATGAAAAGTATTTGTATTACTAAACTGAGATATAACTCTTGTGTCAACATCCCTATGTGACGACTAGCCCCGTTTCTCCAATTAGATCGCTTTATGCAGAGGTTGATTCTTATTGGTCAGTCGCATTTCTGCACTCAGATATTTTGTATAATTGTTTTAATTAATTGTTGTCTCAGGCAACCGCTTTGCTATATATATCTATATCTGTCTATCTATCTATCTATCTATTTCTCTCTCTCTCTCTCTCTCTCTCTCTCTCTCTCTATTTATATATATATAGTTGAGGTCAAAAGTTTACATTCCCCTTTCAGAATAATTAAAAATGTTAATTATTTTACCAAAATAAACGGGATCATACAAAATGCATGTCATTGTTTATTTAGTACTGACCTGAACAGTTAAACTGCCTTCAGCAAAATCCTTCAGGTCCCACAAATTATTTGGTTTTCCAGCATATTTTTGTATCTGAACTCTTTCCAACAATGACTGGATGATTTTGAACTATTACAGAAGGTTCAAATGCTCACTGATGCTCCAGAAGGAAACACGATGCATTAAGAGCCAGGGGGTGAAAACTTTTTGGAATTTGAAGATCAGAGAAAATTTAACTTATTTTGTCTTCTGGAAAAACATGTAACTATCTTCTGTAGCCTCTGAAGAGCAGTACTTAATGAAAAATATGATTTTTAGGCACAATAAGAAAAAGGTACACATCTCCATTCTGTTCAAAAGTTTTCATCCCCCAGCTCTTAATGCATGTTTTTTCCTTCTCGAGCATCAGTGAGCGTTTGAACCTTCTGTAATAGTTGCATATGAGTCCCTCAGTTGCCCTCAGTGTGAGAAGATGGATCTTAAAATCACATAGTCATTGTTGGAAATTGTTGAGTTTAAATACACAGAAACGCTGGAAAACCAAAGAATTTGTGGGACCTGAAGGATTTTTCTGAAGAACAGCAGGCATTTTAACTGTTCAGGACAAACAAGGGACTCATGAACAACTATCACTAAACAAAAAAACACAGCTGTGGTAACAGGTAAAAATACAGTTTTTAGGTATATGTAAACTTTTGAACCAGGTCATTTTTATAAATTGAACTATTTTATCTTGTGGACTACATGTAAACATCTTTGATGTGAAATATCTTATTCAAGTCAGTACTAAATAAACAATAACATGCATTTTGTATGATCCCTTTCATTTTGGTTAAATAATTAGCACATATATATATATATATATATATATATATATATATATGTGTGTATAAAGAGACAGCGGAGTGATTTGAAAGACATGAAAGTAGCACGTGTGTGTGTATATATATATATACACACACACATGTGCTACTTTCATGTCTTTCAAATCACTCCGCTGTCTCTTTCTTTTGACAGAAAGAAAACATCAAATGAATTAATTATTTTATTGTATCCATATATTAATCACTATAAAGGGCCCTTCATTATTTCTTTTTCTTAGTATTGAAGCCTCTGCTTCAAGTGATAAGTGATATTCAGCATATAAAGACGGCTTATTTTAATTTTAAAAAATGTGTGAATGATTCCAGCAAGACCTTTTACAGTGCAAACGCAGTGTACCTTTTCTCAGGGACACTTATATATAATCATCTTTTCTGATGATTTAATTTATTTTGTAAAGATCTCTGTAACTAACATTGTGTTGATGGTTAAATATTTCACAGTGCAAGAAAAGTTCATTTATGTGGTTACTACTAGACACTACTACTATTAAGAACTATTAGACAGCAGTTGTTGATACTGGTGTGTGTGTGTGTGTGTGTGTGTGTGTGTATTGGCATTTTAACTGTGTGAATGTGTGTGTGCCAGAGGCTGGGGTTTTGGGTAGGGCCCTTCGAAAGTGGGCGTGATAAAAATTTGTCCGCTGCTGAGAGAGGCCATGTCTGAGGTCACAGCTAAACCCATGTGCCGCGGGCGCCTGGCCGGCCCATAATTCCCACACAGATGAACAGAGTGCTAACCTCTGTCCTGACGGAGCTAACTCGCCTGGATTTCATTTCACCCACAGGACTGTCATTTTGATAACAATGGGGCAGAGTGAAGAGAGACACAGAGGGCTTTCCTCTCTCCCTCTCTCATCTTTCGTCCTCCTTTACTCTTATCTCCATGGAGACCAAAGCCAAATGCCCTTGCTCAGCACCCAACGTCCTCCCTCTACCCTCCGCTTATTCTCTTCTCAAGTGAATTAGGGGCTCAAAAGCAGCTGTTGATCACAGGTAGTCACCCTTTTTTATGAAACTCCAAGGTCTGCAATTAGAGCTGTGGGCCTTGAGGTTGATTTTGTTTTGCTTGTGGACTATTTTAACAGGAACCAAGGCACTGTGATGTTTTTTTTAGTTTTTTTTTTTTTAAACTTTGGCCTGATGCACATTGTAGAGTTGGTAAACTTATAACTTTTTACATGCGGCATGCAAAATAATGCAAAGAATCATTTATTAGAACCAAAGTGTCGAAATGGGCCAATATAGCTGATGAGAAATGATGCGATGAAGAGGAAATATGCGCTTTTATGATTACTTTCAAACTCTACTCTGGAACCTTACCCATAAAGATAATAAATATGCAAATTAAACTGTACCATTCATTCCAGAAACATCCCATTTGAATTTTAACATGAAAAAGCATTGTAATGTGATAAGTAATCAGTCTGCAAAATGTGCTAAATGCAAGTTTGAATTCCCTGTGAGATAAATAAGCAGGCGAAATGTGAGTTTTATTGCCGCTTTTAATGACAGTTCTTATTGACTTGGACAAATGGATAATACACCTAGCAAATGCGCATTAATATTATTTTCCAATTGCTCCGGCATGTGGTTGGCAATTAGAGTTATTTTAGCAATGCAGGATGAATTCATTATCCACGTCGCCTGATACTTCATTTTCCAGCGGCAGAATGGATATTGTGTCAGGTAGGGGGTCTCTAGGTATTAACGCGGGGGGAAAAAAGCCTTATTTGATTTAGAGAATGAATCAATAAATGCATTGTGGCTTTGTCAAAGAGGCCCTGTAAAATGAGCAAGTAATTTACTGCGTCCCGTCCAGGAAATAGGGCACTGAAGAAGGCCTGTCCTCTGATTGATCGACTCAAGACGCAACAAAAGTTTCAGAATTCCTACCTTTAAAATTCTTTTCTGTGTTCTTAATCACAAATTTTGATACTACAGTATTAGGAAATTTAATAGCAGTTTGGTTTGTGAATCACAGCACTGCTGGCCTGCTAGGTTTCAGTTTTAATTTTTGTTTTTTTTTTTACATTTTAAAGTCTTCCATTAATGTTTTTACACTCAGAAATTGCTAGAAAAATTTCTAAACAGTTACAAAGAAACAGCAAATAGCACATTGAATTAAACTTGATATTTTAAAGTAAAAAAGTGTTTTGTTGTAAAATGCATTTAAGTCATTTTTGTTTTATTTGCAGCTTTAAAAAATCACCAAATATTAGTAATGAACGATTTCTAACTATATTGTTGTTGTAATTTAAGCATCTCTATTCTGTGAGGGAAAAACAAATTTGATATAGTCATTTCTTTTTGTATGTGTGTGTGTGTGTGTGTGTCTTTTAACCCTGAGGAAACATGTTGTTGTGTTATTGCGTTTGCACTCTTTCTTCTGTCTGTCTCATGTTGCCTTAATACTCCCTTTGAGCATGATCATTGGACATGCAAATGATTGTTTGTTGTGAATTTAAAAAGAGTTGTTCAAGAACTTGCCAGGACTTGTTACTTTTTGTTTGTGTTGAGAAAGAAAGCTGCGTTCTCATCAATCATTGCCATTCTGAACTAAATGGATGGAGCTCAAATCAATTTTTAAAGTAAAAAATATACAACATACACTTTGGCATGCACCCAAATATGCTAATTCCCATTTATGGTTTGATGTCAACTTCAAATTAAATGAGATTTTAATTGAAAATGAGAATTTTTGTGCGGGGCCTCTCCGGAAAAGAGTGGCATGGGAGCGACGCAGTTTTTTTTTTTTTTTTTTTCCTCAGCCTGAGAAGAACGTCGCCGTACGAGAGAAATCGGAAAAACAACATTTGCGAACGGGTTGAGCCTATATATGTGTTTCTTCAACCCTGCAATTCTCCAACAACCTAAGGGCTAGTGAAAGTGCAGTGTGAAATTAACGTTCTTTTCCGTATTCCCCCTCCAAATCAAGGCGCGGGCTATTAACATTTGTGTATTTTCATTATGGAAATGGTGTTAACACATGCCCACAGATTGCCACTAGCGATGCAATAATTTCCTCCCTGTGATCATAATGTGTCCGAATGAGTCGTTTTGATTATGACATGCTAATTACATATTGCCTCTCATCTTTTCTCTTGTTTTTTTTTTCTCCAGCTTTTCAAATGCACTCCATCCAGGGATCTTTAATAGTGAGCTTTTATGAGTTTGAAGGAAAGGGAAGAGAGAGAGGGAAAAAAAAATATATCATCATGCCCCATGTTCCTGTCGGCAGTGTGAGACCCACGCTTCACTGGCTCCCTTTAAACTTCCCAAATTGCATTTCACAATGAAGAAATACCCAAGCCCTTAACTGCCTGTATTAGATTAGACACCATTAGACGTAATAGAACATTTCTACCCCTGTGATATTTTCATAAGAGTTTGATGCGTTTGATTAATCTGGGCACATTTTATTGCATTAATGATTTTTCCTCGCTGTTCCACTGTAAAGACATCATATGTAGGCTAATGCTGTTTTCTGCCCCCGCTCTCCCTCCTCTCTCTCTCTCTCTCTCTCTCTGTAGCCTGTTCAAGCCTGCGCGTTTATTGCAATGCATTGCTGATGAGGTGAGTCGCCGTCTTATGTGCTTTCACTCCTAAAGTCATTGGTAATGGAGTGGAAAGCTTATATTTTGTTTCCTAATGAAGCACGGTGGAGTTGCAGGCAGAGCGACTCCATCTCGCTCAGTAACACCAGACTCAACTGCCCCCAGCCATCCTGCTCTGAGCTTGAACCGGGCAGGCCAGGCAGAACCGCACAGCCGGCCTAAGGAGAAGGGGAGCTCGGGGGGCAGTACGCAGCATGTTACCGGAGGGTTATGACGAGTCAAATTCAGACAAGATAAAATGTGCAGACAAACAGGTAGATGCTTTCATTTCTGGCTTTTCAGCGTAAACAGCTGGTTTTATGAATTGGTCGTTTAAAGCAATGGTGGTTCTCAACTGGTTTTGCTTTAGGACCCAAGTAGACCCATAAGTTTGCAGGTACTTGATGCAATCCTATTCTTTTTTTATATTGTGTATTTTGTTCATGTTTTTCCAAGGATGTCGTTCAACGTGTACATATTGGCATCTGCTGGATTTGGTTAGCTTCTTCCATGTGGCAAAATATTGTAGAGTATGATCAAAAAATGATAAAGGAATATAAGTCTGTGCCAAAATACTGTAGCTTGGGAACAAAAGATAAAAAAAAACCCACAAATTTGTTCTAAAATACTGTAGTTTGACAACTGAAGATATGGGAACATGAATTTGTGCCAAAACATTATCGTTTGAGAACAAAAGATAATGGAACATGAATTTATGCCAAAGTACTGTAGTTTGACAACTGAAGATATGGGAACATGATTTTGTGCCAAAATATTTTAGTTTGAGGACAGAAGATATAGGGGCATAAATTTGTGCCAAAATATTGTAGAGTTTGACAAGCACGAATATAGGGACATGAATTTGTACCAAAATATTGTAGTTTGACAACAGAAGATATAGGAACATGAATTAGTGCCAAAATATTGTAAAGTTTGACAATAAAAGATAAAGGAACATGAGTTTGTGCCAAAATATTATCGTTTGGGGGAAAAAATAGAGGAACATGATTTTGTGTCAAAATACTGTAGTTTAAAAACAGAAGATATGAGAACATGAATTTGTGCCAAAATATTGTAGAGTTTGACAATTAAGGATATAGGGACATGAATTTGTGCCAGAATGTTGCAGTTTGACAACCAAGAATATGGGAACATGAATTTGTGCCCAAGCACTGTAGAGTTTGACAACAAAATATAAATGAACATAAATTTGAGCCAGAATATTTTAGAGTTTGACAAACAAGAAAATAGGAACATGAATCTGTGCCAAAATATTGTAGTTTGAAGACAAAAGATAAAGAAACATGAATTTGTGCCAAAATATTGTAAGTTTGAGAACAAAAGATACAAGAACATAAATTTGTGCCAAAATATTGTAGTTTGACAACAACAGATAAAGGCATATAAATTTGTGCCAAAATGCAGTAGCTTGAGAACAAAAGAGAAAGGAACACAAATTTGTGCCAAAATACTGTAGTTTCACAACAGAATATAAAAGAGCACGCATTTGTGTCAAAATATTGTAAAGTTTGACAATAAAAGATAAAAGAACATGAATTTGTGCCA
Organism: Cirrhinus mrigala; assembly: GCA_036247105.1. NCBI lineage: Eukaryota > Metazoa > Chordata > Actinopteri > Cypriniformes > Cyprinidae > Cirrhinus > Cirrhinus mrigala. The sequence continues at coordinate 13,163,081 of CM070024.1, forward strand.
AAATATAGTAGTTTGAGAACAAAAAATAAAGGAACATAAATTTGTGCTAAAATATTGTATTTTGAAAACAAAAGATATAAGAACATAAATTTGTGCCAAAATTTTGTAGAGTTTGACAACCAAGAATATGGGAACATGAATTTGTGCCCAAATGCTCTAGAGTTTGACAACAAAATATAAAAGAGCATGCATTTGTCAAAATATTGTAAAATTTGACAATAAAAGATAAAGGAACATGAATTTGTACCAAAATAAAGTAGTTTGAGAACAAAAGATAAAGGAACATGAATTTGTGCTAAAATATTGTAGTTTGAGAACAAAAGATATAAGAACATAATTTATGCCAAAATATTGGATTTGTAGTTTGACAACAACAGATAAAGGCATTTAAATTTGTGCCAAAATGCAGTAGCTTGAGAACAAAAGAGAGCGGAACACAAATTTGTGCCAAAATACTGTAGTTTGACAACCAAGAATATGAGACTATGAATTTGTGCCCAAGTACTCTAGAGTTTGACAACAAAATATAAAAGAGCATGCATTTGTGTCAAAATATTGTACGGTTTGCCAACAAAAGATAAAGGAACATGCATTTGTGCCATAATATTGTAGTTTGAGGACAGAAGATATAGGAACATGAATTTGTGCCAAAATAGTCTAGATTTTGACAACCAAGAATATAGGAAAATGAATTTGTGCCAAAATATTGTCATTTGAGAACAAAAGGTATAGGAACATGAATTTATGTCAAAATATTGTAGTTTGATTACCAAGAATATGTCAAACTACAATATTTGAATTTGTGCCCAAGAACTGTAAAGTTTGACAGTAAAAGATAAAGGAACATGAATTTGTGCCTTTTTATAATAAAAGATAAGAAGTTAATGATACTTCATTATACAGCAAGTCATTTATTTTCTTATTTGCTTTTAGTATTGTTTTTACATTGCTGTGCCTGTCAGAACAGACCTGTGGCCCATTTTCTTGGGTTGTATCCCCCCAGTTGAGAACCACTGGATTAAAGCATGGTTTACAGATCATAAGTCATCTCTATGACAAATCATTCTCGGTTACAAGCCAAAAGCTGCTTTTACTCAGTGACATTTCATGCAGCCCAACACTTACAGAAAAGACAGTCCGTGGCCTGCCCTTAGACGATAATATTTTTGCAGTACACATAATTTTGCTAGGTGAGATGAAAAAGACACAGCATTTGAACATTATTACTCTCATATGCCCTGGGTGTCTAAGAGAAGAGTTATTCTGAGTTATTCTGAGCCCAGCTTCAAGAGCAAGGTCATTTTTAAAACACAATGTTTCTGACATTAACTAGGTCACCATTCACTCGCATTTCTCTCTCTCTCTCTCTCTCTCTCACGCACTGACTTTCTCCTAAACTAACTTCATGCCACAGCTGATAATTAAACACACTCAATTATCCCAAATTTAATGGGATTTCGGCACCAGTGTTGTATTTAAAAGGTAATGAATAATATTTTAATTGCATACAGTAACTGTGTGAGCCAAGTGTGGTTTTCTGTCACCACGTGTAATTATTAAGTTAAATCCATCTCATCTCATGTAGCTCTTGTTGAACATGGAACATTTCTACATGGTGTTACTCTAAACTATTTGCATCTGCTGTTAGTTTCTGTGCATGCATGTGAGAGATCGGAAAACATGCAAGAAATCCTTTGTGGACACTCCTGCATGCATTTACAGTGGGGTCCAAAAGTCCATTGGACCGCTGGTCTTTTTAAAATTAATTATTAAATATGTTTTATATGTTAGAAATTGTGTATATATTTTTTAAATAGAATTATGCAAATCTAACATTTATGTATTTATCAGAATAACAATTTCATTTTTTAGTTTAATTAGAAAAGTAACAAATTTAAGAATGTCACATTTTGTCAAATCCTAAGAGCATCTTGTGGTTCAGCGAAAGCAAATATATCTAATCTTCTGTGCAAAGAGTCAAATGATCAGTGTTGCTAATTTGCATATTTAATTAGTGACCTATTAATAGCACCAAATTTAAATATCTCGTTGTATGTCATAATGTCATGTTAAATGTTTCAAAATCCTATTACGCTATCCCAGATTTTTTATTGTGGTCTCAGACATTTATATGCAGTGCATGTGTGTGCGTTTGAAGTTCCACGACACACACACAACATAGTGAAGTTGTCCTTTGCTTTATAGAAGTGTGTAATTAATAATTAAGTAGCTGCAGTTGTAATGGGTTGACCTCTCTGACCTGTTCATTACTCAGACGGCAAAGGCATCATTCAAAATCAGTCGCCGCGCTGCCGCCCCTCTCTTTCCCCCCTTGGCTAGAGAACACCTATTTCAGCATCTATATTCAGCTGACCAGCGGCCTAATATGGGTCTGGACTGAATTAAAACTCTCAGTTCCACTGAGGACGAAAAGCCTCTAAATCCCACTGAACAGCTTCCTGTTGTAATCCTGTTCAGCTTTTACTCTCTGGCACGAAGACGGGGATGAGAAAGACAAAAAAGGAAAATATAAGCCTGATACCATGAGGCGAATGTCAGAACAGTTACACTCCAGCTAAATGATTTTTGTAGCTTGCTTAATTCAGTTACAAGGAGCTAACGTAACCCAAAATTCATAATTAATGATGTCCATTAGGTTTGTAAAATGTAAGTATGGAAATATTAATTTGATCTGAGATTTGCAGTGTTATTGAATTAATAGTATTATTATAGGGTACAAACATATTGTGCATCCCTGAGTCATTCATATCGACTATATTAATATTTTTTATTGACATTAATATAGTGTTGCAGAAACTTGAACACTATGAAGGAATTTCCATTTCCCAGCATGCTTTTGCATAGGAATGGAAGGAGAGAGTAAATGTTTAAATTACTATGTATTTTTGAGCAAGATAAGAACAAGTAGAATTTACTGATTTACTGTTGTTTCTGTTGGGATTCTGTTTGATTTATTGTGAAAGAAGTTTTTTTGGATTTGGTTTGTTTTTCACTACACACACACTGCAACATATGTTCTTAGTGTTTTTGACTTTTTTTTCCCCAGTGTAAATATCTGAACATTTGTAAATCAAGATGCATTTACTTGAGAAAATGACATAAGATAATAAATCTTGTTTTCTGAAAGATTGTTTTAGCAAAATTGAGTTTTTGCAAGAAAAAAAAAAGAAAAATAATATTTTCCCCCTTTTCAATTACCTGTATTCATACTGCATTGGCAGATATTTAGTTTTTTGTTAGAAGCATGAACTCACTCAATTTAAATTTTTTTGTTTGTTTGTTTGTTTTTTGTTTTTTTTGTTTGGAAAACAAGACTCAATACACTCTAAAAAATGCTGGGTTAAAACCAACTCAGCACTAGGTGAAATATGGACAAACCCAGCAGTTGTATTAAATGTTTAACCCAACCATCTGGGTAGTGTTATTTAACTCCGCTATTGCTTAGAAATTACTAGATTTCTTGCTTAAAATGAACATGAACATACTGAAAATGTTCAATAACTGAACATTTATTAAGAAGTTGAATATAAATTGCTTACTAATAAATTCATCTTTTGATTATTGCTGGTGGCTCTAGTAATTATGTGTCTGATTTTTAACTCACCCTATTTTGGATTCATTTTAAGCCAGCCAAATAGTAATTTTTAAACAATAGTTGAGTTAAATAAAATTACCCAGAAGGTTGGGTTTTTGCTTCTGAGGTAAATCCATCTTGACTTAAAAATGTTTAAATTATTAAACAAGACAAAAATACTAAGTAAGAAAATAATGTTTTGCAGTGCAGTATTTGAGTATCTTAAGTCATTTCACTCTAAAAAAATGCTGGCTAAAATATGGACAAACCCAGCAACTGGGTTGTTTTACCGAGCAATTGGGTTACTACCCAGAAGGTTGGGTTAAATATTTAACCCATCCACTGGGTCAAAACAACTCAATCGCTGGGTTTGTCCATATTTTATCCAGTGCTGGGCTGTATTTAACCCAGCATTGTTTTTTAGAGTGTTTGCTTCTCAAGTAATTGTGTCTTGAATTAAATGTTTAGTTATTTATATTAGAAAACAAGACAAAAATGCTAAGTAAGAAAATAATGTTTTTCAGTGCAGTATTTGAGTAGTTTACAGTTTGATGTAAATGTTAAGAACAGTCTAAAAAATGCTGGATTAAAAACAACCCAGTGCTGGGTTGTATTTAACCCAGGATTTTTTAATGTATCTTAAGTCATTTAACTGTAAAAAAAAAAAAAAAAAAATGCTGGGTAAAATGTGGACAAACCCAGCAACTGGGTTGTTTTGGCTGAGCAATTGGGTTACTACCCAGAAGATTGGGTTAAATATTTAACCCATCACTGGGTCAAAACAACTCAATCGCTGGGGTTGTCCACATTTTACCCAGTGCTGGGTTGTATTTAACCCAGGATTTTTTAATGTATCTTAAGTCATTTAACTGTAAAAAAAAAAAAAAAAAAAAAAAAAAAATGCTGGGTAAAATGTGGACAAACCCAGCAACTGGGTTGTTTTGACTGAGCAATTGGGTTACTACCCAGAAGATTGGGTTAAATATTTAACCCATCACTGGGTCAAAACAACTCAATCGCTGGGGTTGTCCACATTTTACCCAGTGCTAGGTTGTATTTAACCCAGTATTTTTTTTTAGAGTGTTTGCTTCTCAAGTAATTGTGTCTTGAATTAAATGTTTAGTTATTTGTATCGGAAAACAAGACAAAAATGCTAAGTAAGAAAATAATGTTTTTCAGTGCAGTATTTGAGTAGTTTACAGTTTAATGTAAATGTTAAAAACAGTCTTAAAAAAGCTGGGTTAAAAACAACCCAGCATTTTTTTAACAACCTGTTTTGGGTTAATTTTAAGCCAGCCATACAGTAACTTTTAAACAGTAGTTGAGTTAAATTAAACTACCCAGAAGGTTGGGTTAAACATTTAACCCAGTCGCTGGGTTTGTCTTTATTTTACCCAGCGCTGGGTTGTATTTAACCCAGGAGTTTTTAGAGTGTATCTTAAGTAATTTCACTCTAAAAAAAAAAAAAAAAAAAAACCCTGGGATAAATACAACCCAGTGCTGGGTTGTTTTGACCCAGCGTTTGGGTTACTACCCAGAAGGTTGAGTTAAATATTTAACCAATCCAATGAGTCAAAATAACCCAATTGCTGGGTTTGTCTATTTTATCTTAAGTCATTTCACTCTAAAAAATGCTGAGATAAATACAATTCAGCGCTGGGTAAAATATGGACAAACCCAGCAATTAGATTGTTTTGTCTCAGTGGATGGCTCTGATTTTTAATTTACAATGTATTTTGGGTTCATTTTAACCCAGCCATACAGTATTTTTTTTTACAATAGTTGAGTTCAATAAAACTACCCAGAAGGTTGGTTTAAACAAATAACCCAACCGTTGGGTCAAAACAACCCAGTCTCTGAGTTTGTCCATATTTCACCCAGCGCTGGGTTGTATTTAACCCAGCATTTTTTAGAGTAAAAGCCTATGTGAGAAACAGTCATCCACAACTAAATTAAGCTCAGCCCATTTTTTTTAACTGTAGTTCCATCCGCATTTATCCACTCCTTCTTTTGTTTGCAGTGTCACAGAACAGACAAAAATAATCAGGCAAGATTACAAGTATCTTGCATTTAAGTCTTTACAGTAATTACCACTCAGCCTCTTTGCTTTAAATCCAATTGAAGCGCTGTAGTAATATGTATTTACTAGTCACATTCTGTGGGTGGGATAAGCTGTTATGTGTGTAGCATTTAGTAATGATGAGCATTAGTGTCCTCCAAAAGAGCTTTCATCCCTCTCTCTCTGTCTCTCTCCTACATGAAAGGCTGCTGCCATTATGAATACATGCATGTCTGCTGGCCAGATTGCCTGGCTCAGTAGATGGAGCTCACGCAAGGCTGCCTAGCCTGCGGTGCTGCAGTTAGGAGGGGATGCAGGACTCTGGATAATGATACATTGCTCATCTGAGCAGCCACAGCTTTTCCACCCCCTCTTACCTAAAAAAAAAAAAAAGTGGGGGGAAATGTTGTGAGTTAATTTAAATGGCCGAATGCATTATGGCAGGTTACTGGGGCTGAGGCAAAGCAGCCAAGAGGTGTTTCTGTGAGCTTCAATTAGATTGCGCTTGTGAGGGTTGATAGCTTGCACTTATTGCCCCTATGTTTCGCTTGTGTTGTTGTGATTGTTGCTATGTTCATAGCATCTCCTGGACTGTTTTGGTATGTAACATGAATGAGATTGATGTCACGGCTGAGTTCTCACCGTATTCGCTACAGCTGAATTGAACAGCTCTCTCTGCCGTGATTGTAATTCGCTTTGAATTGGAAGGTCTGGTGTTGTTCACAGTTGGTGACCTGAGATCAAATCTTTCTTTTAATTACTAAGCATCGTGTTCATAGCAGTCTAAGCGCATTTCCTCACAGAGATGTTTTTTGAAACTTTAGCTTTTCAGCTATCATTAACATGTTCATGAAAATATCTTTCATTTTGAGGTCATAATACAGAAACATCCTTGATCTAGAATCTTATCTGTTTGGTAACCATGGTGATTTCGGTTCATATTTGTCAGATCTTAACTTGAAGTGATAGTTCAAATCACTCAAAAGTGAATACTCTCACCATCCACCATCATGTCATTCCAAACCTGTATTAGTTCATGTTTTTCCTGCAGAATGCAAATGTGTTTTTTTTTTTTTTGAGGAACATTGGGATCCAAACAACATTGGACCATATAAACCTAAATCAGTTTAGACGCCATATTGATTTTAACATTGATGAATTTAAGGTTGAAAGATAGACTTATAATCTTTACAATGACACATTATGAATTGTTACAACTCACAACTTTTAAAACTGTTGTTTATAGTTTTTCTATGAGTTTTGCACACAAAAACGATTCTTGTAGCTTCATAAAATTAAGGTTGAACCACTGATGTCACATGGACTATTTATATGATGCCCTTACTACCTTTCTGGGCCTTGAACGTGTCAGTTGCGTTCCTGTCTATGCTCTTGGATTTCATCATAAATATCCTAATTTGTGTTCCAAAGATGAACGAAGGTCTTATAGGTTTGGAACGACATGAGGGTGAGTAATTAATGACAGAATTTTCATTTTTGGGTGAACTGTCCCTTTAAGTTTTCATTTGTTTTGTTAGATACAAGCAAATATCACACTTGCAGTTGTGCTATTGAATCTGAGCTAAGGGGAACTTTCACACACATTCACAGCTGTCAATCATTCTTCAATCACAAATAAGCTGACGTTCACTACCGCAGCACACTTACTTGTGTAACACTGCTTAATTATTGGGGAGATTCTGCTTAAACACGGAATATTCCTGATGGAGTGTGTCTGGCTGTCTTCTGTTCTCTACAGTAGCGCACTTCATGTCCATTGTCTGCAAATAACAAAGGGGGTTCAGGTGCTGGAAAAAAAACATTATGTAGACTGTGATTATAACCCAGAAGGGACATAATGGTTTCTGACTAACTCTAAGCTCTTAATCAAGGGCAAATCTAAATACTGCCATTATTCCTTTCTGTTACCCACCTGTTAAGAGATGAATATTGCTTTAGTGAATGTAGAAAGGGAAGAGAATTGAGACTGAATGTATGGTTTAGAAAAATTGGTGTATTGATCTGGATTGATGCAAATATCACAATATAATATTTATTTATTTATTTATTTATATTTGACTAGTGCTCAGACCTTAAGGGAATGTGAGACACCAGAGAAGGTCATTGTGTGTGTGTGTGTGTATGTGTGTGTGTGTGTGTGTGTGTAGGTAACAGCTGCTGTTTGTAGACCGCTGGCCTTATTTACACAAACTAGTTGCCTTAAGCATGACATTGGCCTGGTCATTAGAGGACCAATACCCATCTCTCCATAGCTATTTATAGTGTAGCCCTCACATGCATAATTAATCAAATGCTAACAGGCTATACCCTAAAATCCCATCCTCTCTTCTTCCTCATATCACATAATCCTTTTATTAGGACCACTGATCCAAAGATTAAAAATATATGCATAATATAGTCAGTGTGTTTTGTGTATCATGAACAATTTACAACGTTTTTATGTACTGATTACACCAAATACTGGCTATGAAGATATGGAAGAGTGCTGGGCGATATACCGGTTCTAATGATAAACCAGTTGGAATTAAAAAAAAAAAAAAAAAAAAAACGGCATACCAGTACAAGTACCTAATCAACGTAGGCCTTCACATCGTCGTAAATTCCCTGTTAACTGCATACACATCTGTCTAATGGCTAGAGAACTTTTAGAACTATTAACAACAACACACAACTAATTCTTTATCTGGACAAATAAGTCGACTGTAAACAGTTGTTAACAAAAGCCAGAGACGGTGAAGACGAACGCAACGAGGACAAAGTACTGTAGCAGGCAGATCAGCTCACTGTTCACGATGCACAAAATATTAGAAGAAAATCCTAAATACTGAATTGGGGGTGTGGGTTTATATGAATGCATCTCTGATGGGACATTACTGTCTTCAGAAAAAGTTCAGACGGTATTTTCTTTTGATCTTACCTCTGTATAATGCATCTTAAACGCAGCGCTGCTTTGTTTACAATGGTAAACAAGGAAATGCTGTAATGCCGTTCCATAGGCGTCACCTGCTGTCAGAGAGTGAATTTGCGTCTCATTCATCCTGTTGTTGCGTGCAGACAGATTTTATGTAGCATAATTTCACAAAGCCAAAGTCATACCATACTGTTTTCGCTTTAAATTTTGAAATGATACTAATCTAATTTACAGCTGAGGTCAAAAGTTTACATACACCTTGTAGAATCAAATTAATGTTAATTATTTTACCAAAATAAAAAGATATTTAGGCTCTTAGTACATTGTATTTCCTTCTGAAGCATCTGTGAGCATTTGAACCTTCTGTAATAGTTGCATATTAATATAATTATACTGCATATAACTCCCTCAGTTGTCCTCAGTGTGAAAAAATGGATCTCAAAATCATTGGATCTTTGTTGGAAAGGGTTTAAATACACAATAGTGAAAAACCAAAGAATTTGTGTGACCTGATGGATTTTTATGAAGAACAGCAGGCAGTTTAACTGTTCAGGACAAACAAGGGACTCATGAACAACTATCACTAAACATTGAGATTACAACACAGTATTAAGAATCAAGCGTATGTAAACTTTTGAACGGGGTCATTTTTATAAATTCAACTATTATTTTCTCTTGTATACTATATGTAAACATCTTTTATGTTAAATATCTTATAAAATTATAAAAAATAACATGCATTTTGTGTAATCCCTCTCATTTTATATACATTTTGCAGATATTGCAAGGTGTATGTAAACTTTTGACCTCAACTATACATCAAAAACTGCTCATGCTATGTAGCATGTTTGTTTGGATCGTAATTAAAATGCAGTGGTTCTGCAACTGTTTCATGCATTGTGATTTATATAGGCAGTGAGAGAAAACCAAACCGCCAGAATCCTAAAAAAAAAAACACTGTGATACAGATTTTTGTTCAAACCGCCCATCACTAATATGGAATACTGTTACTTTAAAAAATGACTTTAAAATATCACTATTTTTGTCCATACAATGAAAGTCAGTGTCAAAGAAAGACAAGTTTGGATCAACATGAGGAGCAAATGATGGCAAAATGTTACTTTTTGTGAACTGTCCCTTTCATCCAAGTTAAAAAACTTTGGCTTTGACTTATATTTGCACACTTTCTCACATTTCCAACCTGTTAGAGATGTCAAGCAGATGGTCACACCTAGATCGCTCAAGCTGTTTGCAGTTGGTACCTCTGAGAGTACTGATTTTCGCACATTGGACAATAGTCCCATAAAGAGCCTTGAATTTACACACACACCTTCAATCTCACTTCTTTCAGCAAAGAACTTTCAGTATTCTAATAGCAGGAGTTAATTCACAGCTACTCCTACAGGGAAAGATGATGAGGAGGACGAAGATCAGATCAGGGCTCTCGGTGAAGATAGCCGATGGCGTCACCCCACACAGATGCTCCTTTCTGCATACAT
>CM070024.1:15003165-15265665 GCA_036247105.1 Cirrhinus mrigala
CATGTTTTTAGCATGATTAGCAAGTCGCTAGCATGTTTCTAGCATGATTAGCAAAGTTGCTAGCATGTTTCTAACATGATTAACAAAGTCGCTAGCATGTTTCTAGCATGATTAGCATGTTTCTACCATGATTAGCAAGTCGCTAGCATGTTTCTAACATGATTAGCAAAGTCGCTAGCATGTTTCTAGCATGATTAGCAAGTTGCTAGCATGTTTCTAGCATGATTAGCAACTTGCTAGCATGTTTCTAGCATGATTAGCAAAGTCGCTAGCATGTTTCTAACATGATTAGCAAAGTCGCTAGCATGTTTCTAGCATGATTAGGAAGTCGCTAACATGTTTCTAGCATGATTAGCAAAGTCGCTAGCATGTTTCTAACATGATTAGCAAAGTCGCTAGCATGTTTCTAGCATGATTAGCATGTTTCTAGCATGATTAGCATGTTTCTAGCATGATTAACAAAGTCGCTAGCATGTTTCTAACATGATTAACAAGTTGCTAGCATGTTTCTAGCATGAATAGCATGTTTCTAACATGAATAGCAAGTCGTTAGCATGTTTCTAGCATGAATAGCATGTTTCTAGCATGATTAGCAAAGTCGCTAGCATGTTTCTAGCATGATTAGCAAAGTCGCTAGCATGTTTTTAGCATGATTAGCAAGTCGCTAGCATGTTTCTAGCATGATTAGCAAAGTTGCTAGCATGTTTCTAACATGATTAGCAAAGTCGCTAGCATGTTTCTAGCATGATTAGCAAGTTGCTAGCATGTTTCTAGCATGATTAGCAACTTGCTAGCATGTTTCTAGCATGATTAGCAAGTCGCTAGCATGTTTCTAACATGATTAGCAAAGTCGCTAGCATGTTTCTAGCATGATTAGGAAGTCGCTAACATGTTTCTAGCATGATTAGCAAAGTCGCTAGCATGTTTCTAACATGATTAGCAAAGTCGCTAGCATGTTTCTAGCATGATTAGCATGTTTCTAGCATGATTAGCATGTTTCTAGCATGATTAACAAAGTCGCTAGCATGTTTCTAACATGATTAACAAGTTGCTAGCATGTTTCTAGCATGAATAGCATGTTTCTAACATGAATAGCAAGTCGCTAGCATGTTTCTAGCATGATTAGCAAGTCGCTAGCATGTTTCTAACATGATTAGCAAAGTCGCTAGCATGTTTTTAACATGATTAGCAAAGTCGCTAGCATGTTTCTAGCATGATTAACAAGTTGCTAACATGTTTCTAGCATGATTAACATGTTTCTAACATGATTAGCATGTTTCTAGCATGATTAGCAAGTCGCTAGCATGTTTCTAGCATGATTAGCAAGTCGCTAGCATGTTTCTAGCATGATTAGCAAGTTGCTAGCATGTTTCTAGCATGATTAGTATGTTTCTAGCATGATTAGCAAGTCGCTAGCATGTTTCTAGCATGACTAGCAAAGTCGCTAGCATGTTTCTAGCATGATTAGCATGTTTCTAGCATGTTTCTAGCATGATTAGCAAGTTGCTAGCATGTTTCTAGCATGATTAGCAAGTCGCTAGCATGTTTCTAACATGATTAGCAAAGTCGCTAACATGTTTCTAGCATGATTAGCAAGTTGCTAGCATGTTTCTAGCATGATTAGCATGTTTCTAGCATGATTAGCAAGTCGCTAGCATGTTTCTAACATGATTAGCAAAGTCGCTAACATATTTCTAGCATGATTAGCAAGTTGCTAACATGTTTCTAGCATGATTAGCATGTTTCTAGCATGATTAGCAAGTCGCTAGCATGTTTCTAGCATGATTAGCAAAGTCGCTAGCATGTTTCTAGCATGATTAGCAAAGTCGCTAGCATGTTTCTAACATGATTAGCAAAGTCGCTAACATATTTCTAGCATGATTAGCAAGTTGCTAGCATGTTTCTAGCATGATTAGCATGTTTTCTAGCATGATTAGCAAGTCGCTAGCATGTTTCTAGCATGATTAGCAAAGTCGCTAGCATGTTTCTAACATGATTAGCAAGTTGCTAGCATGTTTCTAGCATGATTAGCATGTTTCTACCATGATTAGCAAGTCGCTAGCATGTTTCTAACATGATTAGCAAAGTCGCTAGCATGTTTCTAGCATGATTAGCAAGTTGCTAGCATGTTTCTAGCATGATTAGCAACTTGCTAGCATGTTTCTAGCATGATTAGCAAAGTCGCTAGCATGTTTCTAACATGATTAGCAAAGTCGCTAGCATGTTTCTAGCATGATTAGGAAGTCGCTAACATGTTTCTAGCATGATTAGCAAAGTCGCTAGCATGTTTCTAACATGATTAGCAAAGTCGCTAGCATGTTTCTAGCATGATTAGCATGTTTCTAGCATGATTAGCATGTTTCTAGCATGATTAACAAAGTCGCTAGCATGTTTCTAACATGATTAACAAGTTGCTAGCATGTTTCTAGCATGAATAGCATGTTTCTAACATGAATAGCAAGTTGCTAGCATGTTTCTAGCATGAATAGCATGTTTCTAGCATGATTAGCAAAGTCGCTAGCATGTTTCTAGCATGATTAGCAAAGTCGCTAGCATGTTTTTAGCATGATTAGCAAGTCGCTAGCATGTTTCTAGCATGATTAGCAAAGTTGCTAGCATGTTTCTAACATGATTAGCAAAGTCGCTAGCATGTTTCTAGCATGATTAGCAAGTTGCTAGCATGTTTCTAGCATGATTAGCAACTTGCTAGCATGTTTCTAGCATGATTAGCAAAGTCGCTAGCATGTTTCTAACATGATTAGCAAAGTCGCTAGCATGTTTCTAGCATGATTAGGAAGTCGCTAACATGTTTCTAGCATGATTAGCAAAGTCGCTAGCATGTTTCTAACATGATTAGCAAAGTCGCTAGCATGTTTCTAGCATGATTAGCATGTTTCTAGCATGATTAGCATGTTTCTAGCATGATTAACAAAGTCGCTAGCATGTTTCTAACATGATTAACAAGTTGCTAGCATGTTTCTAGCATGAATAGCATGTTTCTAACATGAATAGCAAGTCGCTAGCATGTTTCTAGCATGATTAGCAAGTCGCTAGCATGTTTCTAACATGATTAGCAAAGTCGCTAGCATGTTTTTAACATGATTAGCAAAAGTCGCTAGCATGTTTCTAGCATGATTAACAAGTTGCTAACATGTTTCTAGCATGATTAACATGTTTCTAGCATGATTAGCATGTTTCTAGCATGATTAGCAAGTCGCTAGCATGTTTCTAGCATGATTAGCAAGTCGCTAGCATGTTTCTAGCATGATTAGCAAGTTGCTAGCATGTTTCTAGCATGATTAGTATGTTTCTAGCATGATTAGCAAGTCGCTAGCATGTTTCTAGCATGACTAGCAAAGTCGCTAGCATGTTTCTAGCATGATTAGCAAGTTGCTAGCATGTTTCTAGCATGATTAGCAAGTTGCTAGCATGTTTCTAGCATGATTAACAAGTCGCTAGCATGTTTCTAACATGATTAGCAAAGTCGCTAACATGTTTCTAGCATGATTAGCAAGTTGCTAGCATGTTTCTAGCATGATTAGCATGTTTCTAGCATGATTAGCAAGTCGCTAGCATGTTTCTAACATGATTAGCAAAGTCGCTAACATATTTCTAGCATGATTAGCAAGTTGCTAGCATGTTTCTAGCATGATTAGCATGTTTCTAGCATGATTAGCAAGTCGCTAGCATGTTTCTAGCATGATTAGCAAAGTCGCTAGCATGTTTCTAGCATGATTAGCAAAGTTGATAGCATGATTCTGGTTGCCAGCCATAGATAGATAAATAGATAGATAGTAATGGTTAAATGATAGATAGATAGATAGATAGATAGATAGATAGATAGATAGATAGATAGATAGATAGATAGATAGATAGATAAGGTTTGAAGATAGATAGATAGATAGATAGATAGATAGATAAGTTATTAGTTAGAAAGAACATAGATAGCTTAAAGCTTAATTGAGTATCAATGGCTTCTAGCAGTTTACATTAAACATTGTTCAAACAGACATGGACTTTTGGTCAATGAAAGTCTATGGGATTTTTTATGATTTTTAATATTAATTTTTAAGAAAACCGTAACTCAAACCAGTCTGAAAAGATATAGCACACTAAGTCAGAACAGTATGAAGATCTGACCCGAGTTTGGAGTATGTAGGTTGAACGGTCTAGGAGGAGTTAGTGTCCAAAAAATTTGCGGTCAGAAAAATAATAATAATAATAATAATAATAATAATAATAATAATAATAATAATAATAATAAGAAGAAGAAGAAGAAGAAGAAGAAGAAGAAGAAGAAGAAGAAGAAGAAGAAGAAGAAGAAGAAGAAGAAGAAGAGTTTAATAACCTTCTGTTAAGTTGCATGCTGTGACGAGTCTGTCAGAGGTGAGTATCGAACCCGGGTCTCTGGTGTGTGAGGAAGCACACATTAACAGAGCTACTCCCTCAATTGTGTGAATCCATGTGCAGATGTGAGAACAAAGGAGTATTCAGGCTCAGGTTTCAAAAATAAAAGAGTCTTTACTGTAGATGTTTCACAAGTAACAAAAGTAACAAGAAGCCGAGCTTCCAATTAAAAACAAACAGGAAAAAACAAAGAGACACAATTGTCAAAAAACAAAGAGCAAATCTTGTTAAACAGTACTCACAGAAACACTGAGGCAACAGAGCTCAAGACTGAACACAACAGCAAGTGAGAAGCAGACTTAAGTAGGGCTAGAAACAGGTGGTGCAAATGAGGCTAATGACTGGGTGATTTTAAGACAGTTCCAAGTGATGATGCCCTTTTTTGGCTCGGAGGATGAGTCACTAGCCGACCACTAGGAATGTGCGGACCAGGGCGCCGCCTGCTGGTGGGTAGACCAACAACTGTCTGCTGATGAAGCCTTACACATTAACCAATTTGGCAAACAGACACAATTTTTTGCCAATAAAACATTTATTCAGTTTTAGCTTGTCTACATAAGTTCTTTTGTCTACACTAACTAACTAACTAACTAAATAAATAAATCCCACCCAAATTCATTAATACATCAATTTATTCATCCATGCTGTAGTAGCAGTCCATAGAACAGAAGCCATCAAACACTGTCAGATTAGAATGCTGTGAAAACCCCCTTTTTTTCTGATGCCTCAGTATCCAGTATCCTCCTTCATAAACAACATCCAGATGAATCAGGTCTGATGGTAGCTGGATTAAAGAAAAAAACATATACCCCTGGTTTTACAGACAAGGCTTAAGCCTAGTCCCAGACTAAAATATAAGTCTGAGCTGTTTCAACTGTTAGAACTTTGCACTGACTGATCTTAAAATATATCAGTGCCTTTGTTTTTTGTCTTAAGATGCACACCAGTATTTTTTTTTTTCTAAGGCACGTTTATAAAAATTACTTAAATGTCCTAATTGAACTATGGCCTAATCCTGGTTTAGTCTAAGCCCTGTCAGTGAAACCAGGCCATAAAATGATAGATGACATAACCATTTTAAATGAGAAATTACAACAAAACTAGGTTAGTGAAATACTTACAATATTCAATCATATTCAGCAAGACTTCCTGCTGGGTCCATAGCTGAACAAAAACCAAATAACAACAACAACAACAACAACAACAACCATGTTGAAAAGTACACATATTTTTGTAACATTGTAAATCATAATTACTAATTTATATCTATGAAGTTAGAATTACAATTTACATAAACGTTTTAAGAAAAAGGTAGTGAAACTATGTGCATATTTGTAATAATTAAAAAAAAAAAAAAGTTTTGTAAAAAAGCATTTGTGTAAAAAACATTGTACATCTATACCAGTGGTTCTCAAATTAGTACCAGTAGTGGTACTCAGACTCCCTCCCTCCCTAAATTAATTATAAATTAATGTTAAAACACAATACATTTTAACTTAATCTTTGAGTATATTCACGCACAGTACAGTTTTTATTTAACTTTTAGGTACAACAAATTTTTATTTAATCTTTAAGTTTATTTACCCGTTTGTAAGCACAGTGCAGGGTTAATGATGTTCAAACTGTATATTTACAATGTTAAAGTGGCTGACAACAATAAATATTCTTATTAGGAAAAAAACAGCCTCATTTTTTTTTAACTGCAGAGCTGTAGCTGAATAGTTAGGCCTACTATACTACTGTATTTTAATGCTGGTCATTATGATGGTACTTGGAAAGCCAAATAGTTTCTGAGGTGGTACTTGGTATTAAAAGTTTGAGAACCACTGATCTATACAAAGTGACAATGTACAGCCACTTCCTTTCCAAGTATCTATCAATTATTAGGGTTAGTTGTTGCAGCCCTTGATGCATGATTTTTTTTTTTTTTTTATTACTATTATAATTTCCACTGGCAATGTTTTTAATAGATTTTCACATGATATCGTGTTTTACATTTTAAATTGTTTGTTAACCTACTTCAACTGAGCCTATATGTGTCTTTAAGAAAAGGAAAGTTAAAGATGTAATGTGTGGCCAAGTATGGTGATCCATACTCAGAATTTGGGCTCTGCATTTAACCCATCCAAGTGCGCACAAATACAGCAGTGAGTAGTGAACACACACCCGGAGCAGTGGGCAGGTGTTTATTTTTTCACCTACTATCCACCTACTATCCCTGCCGGTACCGAGACTCAAACCTGTGATCTTTGGGTTACAAGTCTGACTCTCTAACAATTAGGCCATGATTGCTGGAGCCTTCAATTTTTTTTTTTACAAAGAGATTTACAAAGTGCTAAATGCCATCACTTTAAGTTTATATAATTTAATAGAACTGATGTGACTGTCAGTGTAAATTTCATATAAACTCACCATGAGCACAAAGACTCAACAGTTAATGGAGAACCCCTTGGAATGCCCTGGGTAATGTTTGCAGGCAAAATCGACTTTGTGGACTTCTTTCTAATGTAGCCCCTCTTGCAAACTGAAGACATTTACCTCATGCTTTTATATATATATATATATATATATATATATATATATATATATATATATATATATATATATATATATATATTTCACATCAATAAAAATAAAAGTATCTAACAACTTTTTTTGTTTGTAGAGGCTACAAGATATTATAAGACTAATAATATTATTAATACTAATATTAATGAAAATAAGTATAATAAATACAATTATACGAATCCTTATTTATATGTCTTCTACGGGAGGAAAAAGCTTCATGAGAGACTTAGCACATTGCATTCATATTCTGCTGTTCTGTGGCCACGGATTCGCGGGTCTTGTTTTTATCTCCTAAAGATGACTCGCAGGACCTTGTACGTTATGCTATTAAGTTAGTTTTAATCGCTCAACGACCACAGCGCCTTGCCTTGTATTTGTGTTGATTGGAAGTGACGTTGCAGGTAGCTGAGAGTGCAAGCGGTGATTGCGAGTGGCATTGTAATTTAGTTTATTTTTTCTTGCCTTCACCATTTGAATGCAAATTGACATATATGTTACTGTAAATTGCATAACTGGAAATATATGTTTAATATATTTTCATTAAAAAAATAAATTCCACTCCATCTTACTATTAATCATGTTTTAAGTGATACAAGTTGATTTAAATCACATACGTTGTTCAAATGGCGCATGATGCCAGTCGCGTGTCTGATACTCATCTGAAACTAAAAGTGGTCAGATCACCATGCGCAGTGTTTCCTGTTTGTGGTTTAGCATTTAGAGTCACTATGACCAAACAATAAAACCTACAAAACTTATGCCTGCCAGTATGATAGTGGGACAACATTTATAAGCAGACAAGGCTTAAAACTTCAAAATGTGGGTTCTACTTAGTACACTTGATGACATTTCTTGAAAAGAAAGCATAGAGAAAAGGATTCAGTAACAGTTTAGCAAAGCCAGAGTCTTGCTTGTATCGCCATATACTCGGCGTAAGGACATGAACATCTGGATGAGATGTTTTAGTCAGAGTTGTGACTATATCAATCACACTGATAAGGAGTCAACGTTAAACATTAACAAAAACATTAAAGGGATAGTTCACCCAAAAATTTTAATTCTATAATCATTAACTCACACTCATGTTGTTTCAAACCTTTCCTTTGTGGAACATAAAATAAGGTATTTTGAAGACTGTTGGTAACAAAGCTCTTTTGGTTAGCAATGACTTTCATCGTATGGACAAAAAATACTGAGGTGTTTCTCAAATTATTTTCTTTTATGTTCCATAGTTTACGTTAGGCCGTTGCAGCCTAAATGTTTATGTGTAATAAATTTTATGCCTAATCAAATAAAATATTTCTTTCTAAAGCTACAATTTGTAAAGTGTACTTGATGCTGTGTACTTGAAAATAGCTTTAAAGTAGGGCTGTCAAACGATTAATTGCGATTAATCGCATACAAAATAAAAGTTTGAGTTTGCCTAATGTGTGTGAACTGTGTAATAATTATGTATATATAAACACACAAATTAATGTATACATTAAGATAAATATGTTATTTATGTACAAAATATTTTTATTTAAATATAATATAAATTATATAAAAATCATAAAAATACATATACTTGTAAATATTTCTTAAATATATACATGAATGTGTTTGTATTTATATATACATAATAATCACACATAGCACACACACATATATTAGGCAAACTTAAACTTTTATTTTGTATGCGATTAATCGCAATTAATCGTTTGACAGCCCTACTTTAAATAATCTTTTATGGGTATTTTCACAGTCAAATATATTATTAATTAATTAATCGAAACATCATGTAATTGATTTGATAAAAAAAAAATAATTCATGGACTGGCAGGCCTAATTAATTTGTATTAAATTTGCAATATGATTAGTTGAAATCCTTTGATATTACCCAGTAATCAATGCATGAATAGTCACTAAGATTCTTAGTAGACCAAGTAAATCCCGGATCATACAAAAACAAAATAGGACGCACTAAAAATATCAGCCATATATGAACCCTTTCAGAACCCTTTCTTCTCGAAGTTTGTAGGCAGTCGCATGTAGTTTTCCATTCTGTCTGCATCTTTTGGTATCTCACAGCTTTACTGACTTACTAACCCTAAGGACTTTTTGAGTTTTTTGTCCTTCCTGATATGATTTAAATTCAGAGAATATATCTTCACCTTCTCACCTGGCCACAAAGATTCAAGATGAGGGAGCTTCAGTTGCTCCATTTCATAAACTTGTGAGTTGGCAACCTACAGCGTGTTTTAAGAAATCAAATGTCATGTCATAAAACCAAATGTCATTTCCCCATTGAGATCTCCAAAACCTACCGTCTAAAACTACAGAGTGTGAGACTTGAAAAATAAATAAATAAATAAATGAAACAAAAAAAAGTTTATGTTTTAAATTAAGCCGTAATCCCCTGGCATTTAAAGATAGTGTCAAAAAAGACACCTGGTGTCATTGTTTATAACGTTGGGTATTACTAAATAATGTTTAGAAGCACAAAATGTACGTTTTTGTACATTTTAGTGATGCTGAAACTTACAATCTGGACATATTTTAATGTTTAAAACATAAAATTGGCTACGTATTTTCATCTTTTATATCAAGTTTGGCACATTTGCAGGAAATGACTGGCTTCCACATTGAAAAATAAGGTGGATTAAAGTATTAAAATATCATAAGTAACAAGCTAAATAATTCAACTCAAACCAGCAAAATACTTTGTAGGGTCACAGTTTGCAGAAGTGATCTCCTCTGACATTTGTATTGTCCGTAGTCTCTTGAGCTCAGTCCTATTGCATCAGTTGTGCTGATGCTGCCTTCTTGCAATCTTCATCTTGATGTTCTTTCTTGGTTTATGGTTTTCACACATTTATTTCTCTTCTCTTTTGTTGACACTTGATAAAACCCCTTGTGCAAACTGAAAACAGCTACCTCCTACTTCCTTTTTTCTCGCCTACCCATCTCATAACTCTGTTTACAGTATAGATGTTCTTAGATGCTCTTAATATGCCATTCCCAGTCAGCATTTCTTGCAACATCCAGTTTAAACCAGATAATATATTTAAATACCAATCTGAGTTTAGGGAAACCCTGGCTGAAATGAACAAATTATTAATAAAAACAGTTCTTCTACACCAGTGTTTAAAATAAACATAACTGATTTTATATAAATGAAAGAGACACACTTTAACTCCAAACTCAGTTGTGTATTTCAGATGCATCACATCCCACAACTTCATTATCTGCAGAGAGAACCTGACAATTGCACCAAAACATAATAATGGACTGAGATATTTTACTGGAATTTGGTCTTTATCACTATTTCCTGTTTCTTATATTATAAGACAAGGCAGATAGAGAGATTAAAAACAATATTAATAAATAATACATATTTATATGAATATTCATTATATAAATATACTATTAATTAAACAATAAACCATTATATAACACTATGAAGGTTCTGCAGTATATAGCACTGTTAAAACAAAGTATTGTTGTTTATGGAACCTTATAAAAAGGGTTCTGCTATTGTTACAAGCCAAAAAATCCTAATTTACTGTTTAGAATCATTTTTCTTAACAGTGCATGAAGTCTTTCAAGCATATATTTAACTGAAAATTAAATATATGCTTTAATTTAATCAGAGATTTCCTAATGAGATGGCATAGAGAAAAGGATTCAGAGAGCAGTTTAACAAAGCCAGAGTCTGCATGCACAGGAGTCCAAAACAGAAAGAAACCCACAATGATGCTGATCACAAGTCTCTTCTTGTAAGTCCTTACGTTTGTCCCCTGGTTTCTGGATTCCTGATCCTGTGGAGCTGTAGTTACACTGGAGCTCTTTGCCTTTTGACTCAATCCTTTGTCCAACCAGAGATAACATGTCAACATAGTCAAAAATGGGATGATGAACCCCAACAGGATCTCAAAAATCAAAACAGTCTTACAGACCGTGAGTCCACTGACCACTGTCCTCGGTGTGAGCCCTTCGGGTGTAGAGCCTGGTTTGTATTTGCTGCTTTAGCACAAGAGCGAAGGTGTGTGCAGCGTGCGGCAAAAATGGCCCGAATATTGGGGAAACGACTGCGGACGGAGGATTTGGTTTTTCCTTTTCTTTTCATTTGGAAAAGCTTGTTATCTTTGCTGTTTACCTCACGCTACGGAGGCGTTCTTTTACTTTTTTTATTTATTCGATTCCTCAGTGTTTGCTAAACGTTATGTAATTTATTAGTCGGTATATAATACAGTATGTTGTGTATGCCATGTCTGGTTTAACTCGTTTTTGTTAATAAATGTAATGTAAGCTAGTTTGCCATTGTAGCCTACTGTTTTATTGTTGTTGTGTTTTTTTTTTAATTAAGAATAACAATTAATCCATCTTTTGCTTTAGTCTTAAAAAGTGAAAGGTATATAGATGTAAGCAAAAAATAGAAAATGACCTTTTCTTGAAAAGACAAGAAGAAGATTGTAAATTCGAAAATGAAAGCATCCGAAGCTCGGCTTATAACATAGCAAAAGAGAATTGGTATTGTCTCCAAACAAAAGGATATATATCTGTCACAGACTAACTGTGACCCAGGACTTTAATATTCAAGGGACTGAGTGTGGGTCTCTACACACACAAAACTGTTTCCACCATTGTGCATACACACAAACTAAATGCCGGCAAATATACCATCTTTACATAGTTTGTGTTTATACCTCCGGGTTTGGTATTGTATCACCCCATTAATTGTCCCAAAGTTGCTAGTTTTATTGTTTTGTTTGTTCAGACCACATCTCTGTTACTCAGACCACATCTCTGTTATGCTAATCCCAGCATACAGACCACTTCTCAAACTTGCCAAACCGGTTCAAAAACAGATCAAAGTATGGCCAGATGATGCCACCTCAACACTACAGGACTGCTTTCAGTGCGCAGACTGGAACATGTTCAGAGAGGCAGCCACCTACAACAACCACACAGACCTGCATGAGTACGCTGAAACTGTGCCTGCTTACATCAAAAAGTGCATTGATGATGTGACAGTCACCAAGACCATCACCACATGTGCAAACCAGAAGCCATGGATGACAGCAGAGGTTCGTGGGCTGCTAAAAACCAGAGATGATGCATTCAGATCAGGAGACAAAGCAGCCTTAAAAACAGCAAGAGCCAATCTGTCCCGTGGCATCAAGCAAGCAAAATGCTTGTATGCACAAAAAATAAATAATCACTTTACTGACAGCAAAGACACACGGAGCCTGTGGCAAGCCATTCAGACCATCACTGATTACAAACCCCCGCCACAGGCCCTCTCAGACGCACTTAATGAGTTCTATGCACGGTTTGAAATGCAGAATGACACTCCTGCACAAAAACTACCCACACTTCCCAACAACCAGGCACTCTGTCTGTCTCCAGCCGATGTAAGGAAGACTCTATCCAGGGTCAACACACTTGATCCGCTCCAGTTTGCATACCGTACAAACCGCTCCACGGACAATGTCATTTCCTCCACCCTCCATCTGGCTCTTACTCACTTAGAAAACAAAGACTTTTATGTTAGAATGCTGTTCATTGACTTCAGCTCAGCATTCAATACAATAATCCCATAACAGCTCATCAACAAACTAAACCTTCTGGGCCTTTTTAACTGGAAGACCTCAGTCAGTCCGTGTCGGCCACAAAAACCTCGAGCACTACCACACTGAGCACAGGTGCCCCACAGGGCTGTGTGCTCAGCCCGCTGCTCTTCACGCTGCTGACCCACGACTGCACTGCCAAGTTCAGCTCCAGCCACATCATCAAGCTTGCTGATGACACAATGGTGGTAGGTCTCATCAGCAACAACGATGAAACACCCTACAGAGAGGAAGTGGCACAACTGGTTGAACGGTGTGGTGCAAACAACCTGTCCCTCAATGTGAATAAGACAAAGGAGGTTGTGATGGACTTCAGGAGGAACTCCGTTGACCACCCCCCACTGACCATCGACAGCTCGGCTGTGGAGAGAGTCAGCAGCACTAAATTCCTGGGGGTGCACATCACGGAGGATCTCACCTGGACCACCAACACTATGTCACTCTCCAAGAAGGCACAACAGCGCCTCCACTTTCTCCGCCGGCTGAAAAGGGCAAGTCTCCCTCCACCCATCCTCACCACATTCTACACGGGGACCATTGAGAGTGTGCTGACCAGCTGCATCACTGTCTGGTACGGGAACTGCAGTGCCGCTGACCGCAAGACCCTACAACGGACAGTGAACACAGCTGCAAAGATCATCGGTACCCCTCTCCCCTCCCTTCTGGACATTTTCCTTGCACGATGCTCAGGTAAAACCACCAGTATCGTGAAGGACCCCACCCACCCCTCCCATCATCTCCTCCAGCTCCTGCCTTCAGGAAGATGCTACAGGAGCATCAGAGCCCGCTCTGCAAGACTGCTCAACAAGCTTTTTCCCCCAGGCTGTGAGAGCCCTCAATTCCAACCACCTCACCCTCCTCTGAAATCCTTATCCACAATGTAAACTGTTGAAAAACTCAAAACACAGTTTTTGCAATTCTGAGTGTGCTACACACAAGCGAGTGGGCTGGACAAACCACCTGTAGTAACACATTCTTTCATCTCTACACTGTCAGAAAAAAAGGTACAGTTCTATCGCTGGGGCGGTACCCTAAGGTACAAAGTGAAAAGGTACAAATATGTACTTTTAAAGTACAAATACGCACCTTTAAGGTACCAATGTGTATCTTTAAGGTACCAATATGTACTTTCAGAGTACTAAAATGGTATATTCTAAAAGTGGGTGGAAAACATATAAAACATATAAAAGAGCTCTAGGCAGCCGTTTTAAGGGGAGAGTAGTGTGGATGCTGGCTTGTGTTCAGTTTTGGGCCTGTTTATAGGCATAGCCAAAATATATTGTTGGAAAAGGACAATTTTTGCACACCTATGGAGTACCACATTTTTGCACTTTGGGGAATAAAATCACTTTGAATGGTACATTTTTGACCCCCGTCATCTCCTTTACATAGCTGGTCGCTGGCACATCCTAACAATATCGTATCAGCCAAAATTAGATGAAAAATATCGCCATATCGGATATCGCAAAAATCCAATACCTTGCATCCCTACTTCGATGCATTTACATCGACACCTATAAACCGTTTGCTAACAAGATGTGATGAGGTACTACTGATAAGCAAGTCGTCCACACCAGACACCACACAGCTACACGATGCAACAAAATGATTGACTAATTACATCCAATCAGAAGAGCGTGATGGAAGGCTTTCTCTTCCTCTGTAAGTGCAACACTGAGATAAACATCAATTGTCTCTTTCATTTCCACTGTGAGGTGAAATGTTGAGGGCTACCACATGTCCACATTCACATGTCCACTTTCTCATGCAGTGCATAAAATAAACATCAAATTTCTCTTTCATTTCCACTGAGATGAAATATTCAGGGTTGCAACATGCCCATTTTCTCATGCAGTGCATAAAAAAACCTTGCAGAGCAAAGAATACAGTACACTGACAGTGCTCTGACAGTAAAAAAGAGCAGCTTTTGAAACGAAACAAAATCTCACCTTTCAAATTGTGTAATGTTTAGCTGAAAAAAGTGTAACTCTTTAGAGAGAAGCAAAGTAGTATATCCAAATTTCATTCATACTACCCCTATCCATACTATATAGAACACGCCTTTTTAACAGTTGCAAAGTAAGTTCAAATTCAAATGTAGAACCTACTCAGTATGCAATTTCGGACACACCGTCAGTGTGAGGACTGCACATGCGCGTTGGCTGGCGTATAGCCTGAAAATTAAGCTTTTATCTAGGTTGAGCATAAGAAACAAAATCTCCTAGACAGTTGTTGTCAGATTTCATTGATGATTGAAAACATTAAGTTACTGTAAAACATTTGGAAATTAACTTAGAGTCAGAGGTAATCGCATCATTATCATTATATGATGCACAGTATTGTGATTTGCATGTTATTTTTTTGGAATTTTGCTCGACTTCCTCAAGCCACTTCTTCCTAGAGCAAACTTCTGTAAATTTCGTCTAATTTGTTCTGTGATTCTGTTAAATTTAGTTTATCTTCTGTAAGATTATCTATTGCCTTCTCTATAATGGAGGAAATATGTGCTATATTACCTTCTTCTACCCTCCCAGCCGGTACACATATAAGATTTTAGGAATTTCATGGATTTGTGTTTAAATAGCTCCCAGTTTTTCAAAAAAAAAAAAAAAAAAACTGTTCTACAGTTGCTTTCTTAATAAAATGTAAAAATGTTAATGTAAAATGTTAATTTCTGTTTTAACATGGTTATTCTTATTAGTTCGTATTAAAATTGCTTTGATCTGTCAACGGGGTGGGATGAGTAGAAATAGAAATGTCCTCTTTTAATACTTTCATATTAACCAGTAATCAATGCGTGAATAGTTACCAATATTCATGATAGATCAAGTAAATCCTGGATTATCAGGGAATTTTTGCCTCCAAGTATCTACTAGTCCATACCTCTCCATTAACGATTGTATCTTTGTAGTTGATGTGGAATTTCTACGAGGAGGCCTGCGATCAATGTGAGTGAGTAATATTAAAATCTCCTCCAATTAAAATATGCACGCTATAAAATTTAGTCAACCAGTCTTTAATTATTGTAATCTTCTCCTTGATGTTCTTTCTTGGTTTATGGCTTTCACACGCGTATTTCTCTTATGGTTCTGTTCTCTTTTGTTGACATCTGATTTGTTGCAAACTAAAAACAGTAATACAGCATGTTTTTTTTTTCCTCACCTCTTATGTACGGCCATCTCATAACTCTATTTATAAATGTTCTTGGTTTAAACGTAACATTTCCAGTCAGCAGCTTTTGCAACATATTCAGTTTAAACCAGATAATATATGTGAATATATTATTATAATCATATAAAGTGCAATCAGACAGGTGTGAAATAGTGTTAGACTTTTTAATGAGTATTTTTCTTTTAACATTATGGAGCTCACACACTGTCCATTATTTCTACTTTTAGTCATCATAAATGTAATTGATTTTATATAAATGGCAGAGACACAGTGTAACTCTAAACCCATGTGTGTATTTCAGATGCATCACATCCCACAACTTCATCAACTGCAGAGAGAAACTTCCACTTAATTACACCAAAATATACATATAATGAAGATATTTCACTGAAATTTGGTCTTCCTCACTATTTCCTGTTTCTTATATTATAAGACAAGGCAGATAGAGAGATTAAAAACAATATTAATAAATTATATAAATATATATGAATATTAATTGAGTGTGTGCGACGAACAACCGTGAAAGTCCAAAAAAACAAAAAATGAGATAACCATGTGACATTAATTGTATGTGTGAACTTTGTATACAGAAACAGTTTGGGGATATTATCGCGCGACCAAGAGTCCGCATTTTAAACGTTAAAATAGCGTCACGCGGAAAAACCGTTAATGTCCACAAAGAAGAATGGAGATGCCGCTTGCTGTCATGTCCGCTTCGGACATTAAAAGGCAAAACCTCGGCAAAAAAAAGAGAGAGCCGACATGACCAAATGGAAGGACAGAGTAAGGAAGGCTTTGAGGGATGCTGGAAAACCATATTTGACTCGAAGAGGAGAACAAAAACCAGGGAAAAATCCACCGAAAGATGTGAGTGGAAGAACCGTATATGTGATGTGATCTCTCTCTCTCTCTCTCTCTCTCTCTCTCTGAACGCGCTGAGGAGCGCTAAACACCGCATAAACAGTTAACCTATCAAAATAAACCACATACCATATATAATAAAGCTGTATTCATTCATATTTCCCGCCAGTCCTGTGTAAAGTACGGCAAGCAGAGTTTATTTGTTTATATATTTATTTATATCGTGAGATGGCGGAGCGCGAGAACAGTTTGAAGTAGTATATACACAGGTGCTGCGCCAGCTTTTCTAAATAAACGACAAGGTGCACTATTGGAGCTATCTAAGAAGTGATCAAAGTTCAGAGACTATGCCCATCATGATAAACAACGGAAAACTGTCCTCTTTATTTATTTATTTATTTATTTATATATTGTTTTTTGTTAATAATTCATTGTTATTGCCTGTACTGTAAGAATGTCTATGTATTATACATTGTTCATACTGTATTTTCTGTTTTTAAATAATAATAATAATAATAAACTTGAAAGAAATGCTTAATATTAACCTGAAGTTTCTGTTACTGTATTAAAACTAAGATAAAGGAATCAGATCTTTAGTGGTTTAAAGTGATATGATGAACTGGAGTTATACTGTTATTCCACACTAACTGGACATATACCGTTCTTCCACATTTCAGAAATATAAATCACAATAACTTTCGATTTTTAATACTGACACTGAAAAATGTTATCTCCTTAGAATTGAGAAGCTTTTGTTGTCTATTTTCAAGTAAAATAAAAATATATAATATAATGTTCACAATCCAAATGAAAAAAATCTTATTACTCAAAATTTGAAAATATGGACTTGTATGGTTCTTCGTCTCAAGGCCTCAATTATAGAAATATACTAATATTAATTTTACTATTATATAACACTATAAAGATCCTGCAGTACATAGCACTGTTAAAGCAAAGCGTTGTTTATGGAAAAAGGATTCTGCTATTGTTACAAGCCAAAGAATCCTAATTTACTGTTTAGAATCATTTTTCTTAATAGCGCATGAAGTCTGAAATTAAATAATTCAATCAGAAATTGTGAATTATCTCTTTCTGAAACATTTCATAAGATTTCCTGAAGACATGGCATAGAGAAAAGGATTCAGACAGCAGTTTAGCAAAGCCAGAGTCTTGCTTGTATCACCGTATACTTGGCGGTGGGACTTCAGTTGATAATGAACATCTGGATGAGATGTTTTAGTCAGAGTAGTGACTATATCAATCACATTGATAATGTGCACAGGAGTCCAAAACGCAAAGAAAGCCACAACGATGCTGATCACAAGTCTCTTCTTGTAAGTCCTAACGTTTGTCCCCTGGTTTCTGGGTTCCTGGTCCTGTGGAGCTGTAGTTAAACTGGATCTCTTGGCTTTTTGTCTCAACCCTTTGTCCAACCAGAGATAACATGTCAACATTGTCAAAAATGGGATGATGAACCCCAACAGGATCTCAAAAAGCAAAACAGTCACTTCTACAGCCTGTGAGTCCATTGTCCTCTGACATCTTTGCAATCCATCATTGACTCCCTGAGTAAATATTACTGGTAGAGCAAAAGCAAAGGCTAGAGTCCAGATGGCAATCAGTTGAAGGCGTCTGTGCCGTCTTTCCAGTCTCTGCAGTATCATCCTGTTAGTGACTCTGGACTTGATGACATTGTGATAGCGGTGCACGCTCATGGATGTGACTGTCAGGACACCAACATACAGACTCCAGTGACCCAAAAAATACAGGGACCTACAAGACCAAAGGCCGAGTTTCCATCCAAACAGTATTCCATACAGTACAAAAGGAGCCAAGCACAGGGTCAAAGCATCAGACACCGCAAGGTTAACCATTAGTTTTAAAGTGAAGCTCAGATTTCTGTTCCACTCACGAGCAATGCTGATGATCACTGCAATGTTGCTTGGCAAACCAACCAAACAACACAAACCCAAAACTACAGCAGGAGCAATCTTCTCTAAACCTACAGCAGTGCTGTTGGATGTTGAATTGAAGAATGATCCTAGCTCCATCGTGAAATATTGGTGTCTGATAAATGCTAAGTCTTCCTTCATTAGAAACAAAATAAATGAGCTGTGACTGTTTGAAGAACAGGGACTATGTTGACACCTCCCACATTTAAACCAAACCCACAACTTTGCTCTCATTTCTCAAGAATAAGGAAGAACATACAAACAAAAATCCTTAAAGCTCCCTTCAGACTACATAAAATGTATTTACACCTACACCTTCACACGTGTCCTTACAAGATGTGACGAGGTTCTCCTGACAAGCAATTTGTCCACACCAGACACACAACAACAGGACACAACAAAATCAATCGCTAAACACAGGTAATCTGAAAAACATGATAGAAGGCTTTCTTTTCCTCTGTAAGTGCAACATTCAGAGATCTTTCACTTCCACTGTAAGATGAAATATTCAGGTTTGCCACATATCCACGTTCACATAACATGTCCATTTTTTCATGCAGTACATAAAAACCTTGCACAGCAAAGACAGTACACTGACAATGTGCCAACAGTAAGACAGCAGCTTACTTTTGATAGGAAACTAAAACTCACCTTTCAAATTGTGTCATTTTTAGCTGGAAAAAGTGGAACTCTTTAGAGAGAAGCAAAGAAGTGTATCCAAATTTAATTCATACTACCCATATCCATACTATATAGAGCACGCCTTTTTAACAGTCGCTAAGTAAGTTCAAATTTGAAGGTAGAACCTACTCAGTATGCAATTTTAGACACACCATCAGTGTCCTGAGAAGCGCGTAGTCCTGAGGACTGCACATGTGCATTGGCTGGTCTAGCCTGAAAAATAAGCTTTTATCAATGTTGAGCAGAAAAAAACAAATTTCCCAGACAGTTGTGGTCAGATTTCATTGATGATTGCAAGTATGAAAATTAATCAGAAACTTGGTGGACAGCTTTGGAGAATTTATTAATTTTTGCTTCCCAATTCAAAGAGAAAGAAGATGTACATGCATGCCTGAAATAGCTGACCGAGAGGCATTTCAAAGATGCTAGTCTGAGTGAAATGATGAATTGCCTTGTACCAGGCACTTTGGTTTTATTGAAAGAGAAAATGAGTCAGCAGTGTGATACGTACAACATAAATAAAAAATAACACCTGTTTCAGACACCAAACACTGAACAGAATGCAACTTATAAAGACAGGTGATAACAATGAACTTAATTAAAGCACAGGTGATACAAGGAAAACTAATGATGACTAAACGAGGACAGGAAACAGGAACGACCAAATATGTGCACAAGAGGGAGAAACCAAACTAAACAGTCCACAGGGGTGTGACAATACTCACCTTCAGTCATTAAAAATATTTAACAAATATTAAAAATATACTGTCTTTATGATGTTTCTGCATTCATTTAAAGATTGAATGTGAAATATTGCAAAATAAAAGTATATTTAAAATCTTGAATGTTAGGTGTGATTAGTCACGGTTTAATCGTGACTAATTTCAGAAAATATGTGTGATTAGTAAAATTTTTGAATCAACTGACAGCACAAATTTTTTTATGATAACTTACGATTCTTTACAGCCCCAAGGTTGGTATATGCTTTTGGGAAAAAAAGTAATTTAAATCAGTAATTTAAAACATAAAGCTGCAACAGAACAAAACGTGAGAAAAATGAAGGGATATGAAAACTTTCGCAAAGCATTGTATGGTCTAATCAGCGTCAAGTTACAATTAAAGAGTCCTGGTGATTTCAATTGGCCGAGAATTGAGCTGAGTGTTCTCATATAGACTTCCATACAAAGATTTTATTTAATTTTTTTTCCAAACTGCAGGGACATTTGGAATTTTTGTCTCCAAGTATCTACTAGTTCATATCTGTTCATTAGTGATTTTATATTTGTAGTTGATGTGCGAATTTCTACGAGTGGGTCAGAGATCAGTTTTCTCCTCCAATTAAAATATGTGCACTATGAAATTTAGTCAACCAGTCTTTAATTCTTGCAGTCTTCATCTTGATGTCCCTTATGGTTTGTGGTTTGTCATTTATTTCTCTTCCGGTTCTCTTGTCTTTCGTTGACTCCTGATGTAGCCCCTCTTGCAAACTGAAAACAGTTACCTCATGCTTTTTTTCCCCACCTAGATAGTATAGAAAAAGCAGCCTGGTCTCATTGTTTATACGTACGCTCTAAAATAAACTGCTGGGTTAAAACAACCTAATTTGGGGTATTTTGGTAAACCAACTGTAGAGACGCAGATGGTTTAAGAGTCTGGTTTTGACACGTGCTTCTGCCTTGAATAAAAATAAATACATTATCCATACCTTCAGAGTAAAATAGGATATGCCAATCTATTTATTGTCCATTTGGCATTGCAAACAACAATAAATAGAACAAACTTAAAGGAACACTCCACTTTTTTTGAAAATAGGCTCATTTTCCAACTCCCCTAGAGTGATACAGATGTGTTTTACCGTTTTTGAATCCATTTAGCCGATCGCCGGGTCTGGCGGTAGCACTTTTAGCATAGCTTAGCATAAATCATTGAATCCGATTAGACTGTTAGCATCTCACTATAAAATGACTAAAGAGTTTCGATATTTTTCCTATTTAAAACTTCACTCTTCTGTAGTTACATCGTGTACAAAGATGGACGAAAAAAGAAAAGTTGCGATTTTCTAGGTCAATATGTCTAGGAACTGTACTCTCATTCCGGCGTTATAATCAAGGAACTTTGCTGCCGTACCATGGGCAATGATATTACGCAGCCGTCAACTCTGCCGACTGCAACTCTGCATCTACACAAACTTAGTGCCGGTCACTTTCAGGCGCTGCGTAATATCATTGCGCAAAGTTCCTTGATTATTACGTCGGAATGAGAGTATAGTTCCTAGACATATAAAATCGCCCTATAAAATCGCAACTTTTCATTTTCCACCAGTCTTAGTAAACGATGCAACTACAGAAGAGTCAAGTTTTAAATAGGAAAAATAGCGAAACTCTTTAGTCATTTTATAGTGAGATGCTAACGGTCTAATCGGATTCAATGATTTATGCTAAGCTATGCTAAAAGTGCTACCGCCAGACCCGGCTGAATGGATTTAAAAACGGTAAAACACATCTGTATCACTCTAGGGGAGTTGGAAAATGAGCCTATTTTCAAAGAAAGTGGAGTGTTCCTTTAACTTCATTCAAACAAAATATTTAAATTTAAGACAAACTGTTATAAGTCCTTAACAGCTCGTTCGACACAGCATGGCACAATCAAAAGGTTTGTTTGATCTTCCATTGCGCACCTCTAACAATTAATACTTAAACACACTAAAAATACCAAGTGGCAACCTCCCAGTCTCCCTCTTGAAGCCAACACGAAAGTGACTGAAACTGCAATTCATCGACTGGCCGCTAGAGGCTGGCTGCAAAAGGGAGTAAATCCCATAGACTCCCCATGTTAAAATGCCCAAATTTACAGCAGAAAAAAATATGTTTACAGCCTGGTTCAAAAAGTGGTTTTGGTCTATATAGCTAATTTTGCCCTTCATGTCAACTCTAAGGGGGGTGAATTTTTTTTATAACTCATCTGTTTAATTTATATTAAGCCTTAAAGTTCTGCATAATTTAGGGTGTGGCCACTTAAGTGACAGGTGGATTGCCGCTGCTGTCACCACCGTCGCGCTCGGCAGGCGTAGTTTCAGCAACCAGCTCCACCCACGTCCCGCCTATTTGCCGACGAGTGGGAGTGACGTGCAGTGACGCGATTCCAAGATGGCGACGGCCGACTCCCGCCCATTAAGAAACCTACAGGTGACGTCACGGACACTACGTCCATGTTTTTTACAGTCTATGAAAAATACTCATACCCCCTCTAGTGCCAAAAACAAAAATTACAATTTAATGTAATGGCTCCAACACACTGGGTCAAATATGGACAAACCGTTGAGTTATTTTAACCCAACCAATTGGGTTAAATCTTTGACCTAACATTCTGGGTTGTTTTAATTAACTCAAATATTTAATGAAAATTACTATTTCTGGCTTAAAATGAACAAAAAATAGGTTGGAAATTAAAAAGCAGACACAGAATTACTAGAGGCAACAGTAATATTTAAAACGTTAAGTTAAAACATATGGACAAAAATATGACAAACTGAATTATGGAACACATTTTCAGCTTTACATACATTTAAACTCGTTTAACAAGCATTTTAGAAATAATGTGTGTCGTCGGTGTGTCGCTGAAATCTGAGCCGGCGATGGGCTGCAATTCCCCGAAGAAACTGTGAACTTCAGACCACCGCCTCGCGTTTCACTCGTAGCTGAAGGATAACCTGACTGACTTTATAACCTGTCAATAAACAAACAGTACAGAGTTTTGAGAACATATTTTAAAATCCAAATTATTTAGAAGCAGAGTTATAACGAATAAAATCAGTTTATGTTATGCAGGCCAGCAATACTTTGTAGGGTCACGATTTGCAGTGTATCTCCTTCGACATTTGTATTGTCCAGTCCTCCTTTTGCAGGAAGTCTTTTGAGCTCAGTCCTAAGGCATCAGTTATGCTGATGCTGCTTTCTTGCAATCTTCTTCTTGATCACACATTTATTTCTCTTCCGGTTCTCTCTTTTGTTGAGTCCTGATGTGGCCCCTCTTGCAAACTGAAAACAGTTACCTCATGCTTTTTTTCCTCACCTCTTATGTACAACCATCTTATAACTCTATTTACAGTATAGATGTTCTTAGTTTTAATATGGTGTTTCCAGTCAGCATTTCTTTCAGCATATCCAGTTTAAGCCAGATACGTGAATACCAGTCTGAGTTTAGGGAAACCCTGGCTGAAATGATCAAATTATCAAATAAAACAGTTCTTCTAGACCAGTCTTTCTCAGTTCCAGTCCTCGCATACCACCACTCTGGCCATTTTGTATGCATCTCTTATCACTTAAGATGCTTGTTCAGACAGGTGTTGAATAGTGTTAGACTTTTTATTACTTTTTTTTTTTTCTTTTAACATTGGGCAGCTCACACATTGTCCATTATTTCTATGTTTGGTCTTCATAAACATAATTGATTTTATATAAATGAAAGAGGCACACTGTAACTCCAAACTCAATTGTGTATTTCAGATGCATCACATTCCACAACTTCTTCATCTGCAGAGAAAAACTGACACTCAATTACACCAAAATATATACATAATAATGTACTGAGATATTTCACTGGAATTTGGTCTTCATCCCTATTTCCTGCTTCTTATATTATACGACAAGGCAGATTAAAAAGAGATTAAAAACAATATTAAGAAATAATAAATAGTATAATTAATATACAAATATTAATTAAACAATAAACTATAAAGTTTAAATAACACTATGAAGGTCCTGCAGTATATAACACTTTCAAAGCATTATTGTTTATGGAACCTTATAAAAAGGGTTCTGTTATTGTTACAAGCCAAAGAATCCTAATTTGTGCATGAAGTCTTTCAAGCATATATTTAACTGAAAATAAATAATTCAATCATTCAAATTGTGAATTATCTCTTTCTGAAACATTTCATAAGATTTCCTGAGGACATGGCATAGAGAAAAGGATTCAGACAACAGTTTAGCAAAGCCAGAGTCTTGCTTGAATCACCATAAACATCTGGATGAGATGTTTTAGTCAGAGTTGTGACTATATCAATCACATTGATAATGTGCACAGGAGTCCAAAACACAAAGAAAGCCACAACGATTCTGATCGCAAGTCTCTTCTTGTAAGTCTTTCGTTTGTGCCCTGGTTTTTGGGGTCCTTGTCCTGTGGAGCTGTAGTTTCACTGGAGCTCTTAGCTTTTTGACCCAATCCTTTGTGCAACCAGAGATAACATATTAATGTTGTCAAAAATGGGATGATGAACCCCAACAGGATCTCAAAAGGCAAAACAGTCACTTTTACAGACTGTGACTCCATTGTCCTCTGACATCTTTGCAATCCATTCTTGTCTTTGAGTCCTTGAGTAAAAAAAGTAATGCTAGGGCAAAAGCAAAGGCTAGAGTCCAGATGCCAATCAGCTGAAGGCACCTGTGCCGTCTTTCCAGTCTCTGCAGTATCATCCTGTTAGTGACTCTTGACTTGATGACATTGTGATAGCGGTGCACGCTCATGGATGTGACCGTCAGGACACCAACATACAGACTCCAGTAACTAAAACAATCCAGGAACTTACAAGACCAAAGGCCAAATTTCCATCCAAACCCTATTCCGTCCATAACAAAAGGAGCCAAGCAAAGGATCAAAGCATCAGACACTGCAAGGTTAAGCATTAGTTTTAAGGTGAAGCTCAGATTTCTGTTCCACTCACGAGCAATACTGATGATCATCGCGATGTTGCTTGGCAAACCAACCAAACAGCACAAACCCAGAACTATAGCAGGACCGATCTTCTGTGAAACCACAGTAGTGCGGTTAGATGTTGAATTGAAGCATGATCTTAGCTCCATCATCAAATATTGGTGTCTGGAAAATGTAAAATATTCTTTCATTAGAAACAAAATAAATGAGCTATGACTATTTGAAGAACAGGGTCTATGTTGACACCTCCCATATCTAAACCAAAACCACATCTTTGCTCTCACTCCCCAAAAACAAGGAAGACATTAAAGCTCCATTCTGACTAGACATAAAACGCATTTACAAATGCACCCATAAACCGTGTGTTAACAAGACGTGATGAGGTTCTACTGATAAGCAATTCATTCACACCAGACACAAAAATACCTGAACAAGCTAATCAAGGTCTGAAGGGTTACTAGGAAGCTACAAGCAGGTGACTTTTTATTAGGGTTGGAGCTGAACTCCGCAGGGCTGTGATTTCCAGGACTGGAGTTCGCCACCCCGTAATAGATCCTTCTTTGACTTTGAGGTATGCGAATAAAATAGGTGATTAAACGTTGATTAATGCTTGATGGAAGCTGACCATTGATGCAAGCTGACCAAATATGCTAAAATAAATATATGCAGTAAGAACGGCAACATCTGCTTGGCAAAAGGCTTATAAAACTCTACTATTAGTCCATCTATTCCAGGGGATTTATTATTTTTTGAATGGCTAATGGAGTCAGAGTTTGAATCCATGTGCGGTCGTTTATTAGGGGTTTTAGAAACAGACAAAAACACAGTAGCAGGCAACAATTCAGTAACCAGAATGGCAGTCCAATAGATAAACAATGTAATAGGGCAATCCAGGAAGCGATAATGAAAAGACAGGCTGTGGGTCCAAATCATGATAGCAGTCCAATCCGGCAAACAATACAACATCGGCAATCCAGGAGACATTAGTGAGAAAACAGGCTTTAGGTTCAAACCGTGAATGCAGTCCAATCTGGCAAACAATCTGAAGGGGTAATCCGTAAACTCGTAAATCCAATGACAAGGCAAAACAGCAACAGGTAATCAGACAGAAAATAGTAGAACGCTCAGTAAGGCAGGTAAACTGTCAATACTTCACAAAGAGCAAGCACATGGTCACAGTTTAAATAGGTACAAACAGGAAGTGAAAGTAGAAGCAGCAGAGGGAGCGATGGCAGTCAGTACTTGGGTAAGGGTTCCCTCTGCTGGCTTGGCGTTACAGGGGATGTTAATTGTTCTGAGTAATTTGAAGTGTACAACCTACCGTAAAACATAGAGCAACATTTGGAAATTAATTTGGAGTCAGAGGTAATCGTATTATAAAATTGTTTTACAGTTGTTTTCTTCAGAAAATGTTTTAGTAAAACGTTTATTTTTGTTTATACATGATTCATTTTTAGGCAGGAGCCATTAAGCTTCCAGTAGGATGTTCTGACTATTTCTCTCTCAAGTGCTAATTTATTAATTCATACTAAAGTTGCTTTATGATCTGTCAATGGCTTGGGATGAGTAGAAATAGAAATGTCCTCTTGGTTTAAATACTTTCATATGAACCTGTAATCAATGCGTGAATAGTTACTAATATTCTTGGTATTGACCAAGTAAATCCTGGATCATCAAGAATATTTTGCCTCCAAGTATCTACTAGTCCATTTCTGTCCATTAGTGATTTTATATTTGTAGTGAATGTGGAATTTCTACGAGTGGATCAGAGATCAGTTTTCTCCTCCAATTAAAATATGCGCACTATGATATTTAGTCAACCAGTTTTTAATTCTTGCAATCTTCGTCTTGATGTTCTTTCTTGGTTTGTGGCTTTCACAAATTTATTTCTCTTCTGGTTCTCTTCTCTTTCCTTGACACTTGATGTAGCCCTTCTTGCAAATTTAAAATGTTTTTTTCTTACCTCTTAGGTACGGCCATCTTATAACATCACGTATAGATTTTCTTAGTTTTAATGTGCCATTTCCAGTCAGTATTTCTTGCATCACATCCAGTTTAAACCAGATAATAAATGTGAATACCACTCTTGAGTTTAGGGAAACCCTGGCTGAAATGATCAAATTATCAATTAAAACAGTTCTTCTAGACCAGTGTTTCTTAATTTTAGTCCTTGCATACCACCACTCTGCCCATTTTGTATGCATCTCTTATCACTTCAGACGTTTGTTCTGTCAGACAGGTGTTGAATAGTGTTAGACTATTTTTCTTTTAACATCGTGAAGCTCACACACTGTTGATTTTTTCTATGTTTGGTCTTCATAAACATAATTTATATTATATAAATGGAAGAGACACACTGTAACTCCAAATTCAGTTGTGTATTTCAGATGCATCACATCCCACAACTTTATCATCTGCAGAGACAAACTGACACTCAATTACACCAAAATATATACATAATAACGGACAGATATATTTTACTTGAATTTGGTCTTCATTACTATTTCCTATTTTTTGTTTTACTACAGGCTAAAATATTATTATAAGACAAGCCAGACAGAGAGGTTGAAAACAATATTAATAAACAATAGGCTATATATTTATATGAATATTAATTAAATAAAAATACTAATATTAATTAAACAATAAACTATTATTAAATGTTTATATAACACTATGAAGGTCCTGCAGTATATATAGCACTTTTAAATCATGATTCTTTATGGTAAAAAGGGTTCTGCTATTGTACAAGCCAAAGAAATGGCTTGTATGTTTAGAATCATTTTTCTTAATAGTGCATGAAGTCTGAAAATAAATAATTCAATCGTAAATTGTGAATTATCTCTTTCTGAAACATTTCATAAGATTTCCTGAAGAGATGGCATAGAGAAAAGGATTCAGACAGCAGTTTAGCAAAGCCACAGCCTTGCTTGTATCACCGTATCTTTGCCGGAAGGACTTCAGTTGACAATGAACATCTGGATGAGACGTTTTAGTCAGAGTAGTGACTATATCAATCACATTGATAATGTGCACAGGAGTCCAAAACACAAAGAAAGCCACAACGATGCTGATCACAAGTCTCTTCTTGTAAGTGCTAACGTTTGTCCTCTGGTTTGTGGGTTCTTGGTCCTGTGGATCTGTAGTTACACTGGATCTCTTGGCTTTTTGTCTCAACCCTTTGTCCAACCAGAGATAACATGTCAACATTGTCAAAAATGGGATGATGAACCCCAACAGGATCTCAAAAAGCAAAACAGTTACTTCTACAGACTGTGACTCCATTGTCCTCTGACATCTTTGCAATCCATCATTGACTTTCTGAGTGAAAAATACTGGTAGGGAAAAAGCAAATGCTAGAATCCAGATGGCAATCAGCTGAAGGTGTCTGTGCCGTCTGTCCAGTCTCTGCAGTATCATCCTGTTAGTGACTCTTGACTTGATGACATTGTGATAGCGGTGCACGCTCATGGATGTGACCGTCAGGACACCAACATACAGACTCCAGTTACCCAAAAAAAACAGGAACTTACAAGACCAAAGGCTGAATATCCATCCAAACAGTATTGCATACAGCACAAAAGGAGCCAAACACAGGGTCGAAGTATCAGACACCGCAAGGTTAATCATTAGTTTTAAGGTGAAGCTCAGATTTCTGTTCCACTCACGAGCAATGCTGATGATCACCGCGATGTTGCTTGGCAAACCAACCAAACAGCACAAACCCAGAACCACAGCAGGAGCAATCTTCTGTGAACCCTCTGTAGTGCTGTTGGATGTTGAATTGAGGCATGATCTTAGTTCCATCATCAAACTTTGTTGTCTGGAAAATGCTGGATCTTTTTTCATTAGAAACTAAATGCATGAGCTATGACTGTTTGAAAGGCAGGGGTTATTTTGACACCTCCCACATCTACACCAAAACCATAGCTTTGCATTCACTCCCCTACTAACAAGCAATTTGTCCACACCAGACACACAGCAACAGGACACAACAAAATCAATAACTAATCAAAGGTAAGGGGGACCCCCAAGAGCTTTGACACATTTCAAACACTGGCAAAGTAATATATCCAAATTTCATTCATACTACCCATATCCATACTATATAGAACATACATTTTTACCAGTTGCAAAATAAGTTAAAATGCAAATGTAGAACCTACTCAGTATGCAATTTCAGACACACTGTCAGTGTCCTGAGAAGCGCATAGTCCTGAGGACTGCACATGTGCACTGACTGCCCTAAAGGAATAAGCTTTTTCAACTTTATTTGAGCATAAGAAACAAAATTCCCCAGACACTTGTTGTCAGATTTTAATTGATTTCAAATTTGAAATTTAATCATAAACTTGGACAGCTTTAGAGAATCTGATGTTTCTGATGCAAGATGTATTTGCATGCCTGAAATAGCTGCCTGAGAGGTGTTGGTAGTTGGTAGAAAGATGGTAGTTTGAGTGAAATGACTTGCCTTATAGGGACTTTGGTTTTAATGAAAGACAGAACGAGTCAGCAGTGTGATAAATACACATAGATGTGATATGTGATACGCAGATGGAAATAAGTCCTGTTTCAGTTCCCCAGAGAAGTCAGCTGATATAGAGTGTAAGGGTCTGATCTCACCAAGATTGCTAACTATAATGTTGAACGTAGTTTTAAATATTGTCATAAATTTAATAGAATTGCAGAGTCCACACCACAACTACAATAATAATGGTACAGAGGAACAACATTGTTGGAAATGCTATGAAAACATTGATTTTTAATAGTGCAGTCAAAATTTGCACATTAACGCAGGTGAATACTTTTTCCAGTTTAACAGTGTTAAAAATATTTAATGCAGTTAATCAATGGTCGAATTTGCTGCCTGAATGGCTGAATTTGAAATTATTGCAGTATAAAAGTATATTTAAAATCTTTAATGTTATTAATTTCATAAAAAAAAGTGTGATTAATTAGTTAATTTTTTAATCAATTGACATCACTAATTTTTAATGATAACTTATAATTCTTCACAGCCCTAAGGACTGTATATGCTTTTGGGAAAAAAAAAAGTAATTTAAAGCAGTTTAACATAAGGTTGCAACATAAGAAAACGTGAAAAAAATGAAGGGGTATGAATACTTTCGCAAAGGAACTAGTCTAATCAGCAACAAGTCATTATGTGGAGTCCCGCCCCATTTTAAATAAAATTGTGTTTAAAAATATCAAATGCTTTGTAGAAATCCAGAGATAAAATATAATTTGATCAGAAATCAGATGGAAATAATAAAGAATTTCCAAAACTAGTCTAATATTATTGTCAATCTGTCTATTCTTAATAGACTGTGTTTGCATTTGTTCAGCACATTTTAATTCTTTCAGCAAAAACCACAGCGAGTATTTTATAATCATTATTTAATAGACAACCTGCAATATGGACTAGTATCTGTAAATATTATGCCGCAAAAATACCATTTAAATGTGAATCTTGTGTGTTCTGCGTGTCTCTGTTTTAATGAATGGAGCAGACCAGCGGTTTTGTTTACTACACACACTGAAGCGCGCGTGAGGCTTGCAGGGATTTCAGCGTCTGTCATCTCACTAAATGCCCAGTTAGCATATTTCCTTTGGCCTGAATCTGGCCCAAAGCTACAGCTAAAGTGTGGCCCAGATTAGTTTTTGTTCGCTGGCCCAAAATTGGCCCATATGTTTTTAGCCAGAACTGAACCAAACCTGAGCCATAACTCCACCTATCATGAGCCAAGTAATGCATTTTTATGTGGCCCATATATGGGCCTTATGTTTCATTTTAGTAAGGCTGAGTTCTGTTAAGACCTCACTGCCCTAATGTGGCCCACATAGTAGTGCCCCCACTAGAGTGTAAATCACACACTCAACAACAAAAATGCAAATAAAATAATTTACTTTTGTGAGTGCAGATTAGTGCAGGTTAAATGCGCTTAACAGTTACTCAGTATTGAGTTAGAAAAGTTCTTATAAATATATAACACATATTTAACATTACAATTTGAGTTGGAATCATTTTTTAAGAATATAAAACAAACACAATTAATATTCAAACCAAAAATTATGAAATGGACAAATTTGAGTTGGAATCAATTTTTAAGAATATTCAACAGATATACATTTAGCATAAAAAAATACATTAAATGGACAAAAAAACTTGACTGTTGAGAAAAAAAATGTTGAGAAGAGAAGAGTTGCTTGAAAGTGTGTTGGTGTTAGTAATGCTGCAAACTGTCTAATGGGGGTCAGCAACCAACTGTTGTTTATTCATTCTCTCTTTCCTACCACCATCTCGGTCTCCAGACAGGTACAGCCAGTTTATTAAGGTAATTTCAATGTCTTTATCTGAAGCCCTTCCAGTCAGGGGATTCTGCCTGACAGCACCTACAGTGAAGAGAAATGTAATAATTATTATCAGTAGTACAACCTGAAAGGTGGACCTGCAGGATTACACTAAAAATCAAAATGCTCAACAGTGTGAAGTAACCAAATACATGCAATCTGGATTATATAATCAAGTTGTTACATTTTCAAATACATTTTCAAACTATATTTTAATTATTACATATTATTCACACAATGGCAACAAATTATTCATGATTATCTCATAAATTCTTTTTTTATCTTTAAAATTGTCTTTCCTACTGCTAATATAAAGTCTTCAAGTTTTGTGGACATTCACACAAACACCATTTACTAGGCTATACTTGCCTCCTGGGCATACAGCATTTGACTTGAAATATAAAAATTATTTCAATTTTCTAAGTATTTTCTCAACATTGCATCAAGTACTGATGAACGGCGGAGTTATGGCTCTGGTTTGGTTCAGTTCTGGCTAAAAACATATGGGCCAATTTTGGGCCGGCGAACAAATACTAATCTGGGCCACAGTTTATCTGTAGATTACGGCCAGATTCAGGCCAAAGGAAATTTGCTAACTGGGACATCTATAGAAAGATTGACATGTCTACTTTTAAATAAAGTAAGCCTCTCGAAAACAAATATCCTGTGTTAAAGTAATCTGTATGAAACCAATGCCATGCCCAGTCTTTCTCGTCAGACCTAATTATTTTTAATTTGAATACGCGTTATTGCAGGCTCTTACATTAGGTCATTTGAGATCAAACGACCATTCAACTACAAAATTATGTTACTATTTAAAATGATGACGCTTTTCTCAATTAAACAAATAGCTAAACCTCTAATAACTACAAATGCTGACACATAAACATGAATATTTACATAAAATTACTTTAAAATGCCAAAATATCACTTACCTAAAGCACTTGTGTGACGGAAAATCCGTGAGGGAATTGCCGCCTTTCGGTCAAACTGGCGCAGCTGTCGTAGCAACCGAGGTGTGGCCTGCCGGACATCAGCCAAAAAGATGTGTTTTCCAAGTGTAATCCAAATGTTAGCCAGAAGTCGATGTTTACCAATGTCAGCCATAGCTAAACCTTACTTGGTTCTAATGTGTTTGTTGTTATCTGGACCATATACCTCAAAAGGAGCTGTGAACCAAACAATAATTTCCCGCAAATTCTAAATTTATGGCAAAACATATATGGTAACATTCTGGTCCATATCTGTTCAGCCATGCCATATCTAAGCCTTATGTACCAGCTATCGGCCGCATTTGGCCAAAATGTTCTTGCTATCTGGGTGAGGACATAAATACATGAACAATATCTGCTGAGAGTCACTTCATGAGCATTTGACCATTCCATTTTAGGAAAACTAGCGTTATATCATATACACACAGAAATGTAAAGACATGGCAACCCGTCAAAATAAAAGTCCGGTTTAACTTGAAGACATTGTGCCAGATATATATTACTACTATTACTACTACTACTAAAATGAAACAAACATTATTTTTTAGGGTACAGTCACACAACATTTCTTCCATGTTTTAATTTTAATAGTAAATCCCCCTTTGTTTTCCAAAAAAAAGTTTGCTTAATTTTCAATAATTAAAAGATAAATGAAATTAATGTTTTATGCCTTCATTTGATAACCAGAACATTTTAAATACACAACACAAAATTTCTCAGGGTAAAATTTTTTTAGAAAACACATTTTTGGGGGCAGCCATGGCCTAATGGTTAGGCAGTCAGACTTGTAATTGAAAGGTTGCAGGTTCGA
Organism: Cirrhinus mrigala; assembly: GCA_036247105.1. NCBI lineage: Eukaryota > Metazoa > Chordata > Actinopteri > Cypriniformes > Cyprinidae > Cirrhinus > Cirrhinus mrigala. Next base: position 15,036,284 of record CM070024.1, read on the forward strand.
GTCTTAGGTCCAGCAGGGATTGAAGACGGGGGGAGCGAATAACCAGCGCTCTCTGTGTGTTCACGGTGTGTGTGTGTGTGTGCGTGTGTCTTTGTTCACTACTCACTACTGTGTGTGTGTGTGTGTGCACTCGGATGGGTTAAATGCAGACCACAAATTCCGAGTATGGGGTCACCATACTTGGCCACATGTCACAACCTTTCCTTTCCTATTTTAAGAATAAATTTGAATAAATTAAGTATGCATTCAAATAATTCGATGTGGTAAAAAACAGAATTTGATAACAAAAAAACATTTCATAGGGCCCTAAACATGTAATTTTTGTTAAACCTTTATTAAATTGACATAAAATTGTATTTTCATGATTTTAATTAATTAGACATGCTCTTTGATTAATAAAATTTAATTTAACCATTAAAAAAGGAGTTGAGAAATATTAAAATGAAAAAAAAAAAAAGTGCAATTTTGAAAAAAAATAAAACGGATTTCATAGGGCCCTATACTTGACGGATGGAGACCATTGGAAATACTCTCATTAAATATATGCAGTAATATATCTGCTGGGCAAAAGGCTTATAAAACTCTGCTATTACTCCATCTGTTCCAGTTGATTTATTATTTTTTAAATGATTAATGGAATCCAAGATTTATTAGAATCTTTACAAGACGAAAAATGAGGATGATAATTGTTCTGAATAATCTGAAGTGTATAACTTACCGTAAAACATAGAGCAATATTTGGAAATGAATTTTGTCAGAGTCAGAGGTAATCGCATCATTAATATTAAGTTGATATATAGCCTATTATTGTGATTTGCACAAAGTTTTTTCCAATCGGAAGAAATAAGACACTTAAAAAATGTTATGGGTCTGGCTTCTGGTCTTACCCATGTCCAGCTATTTTTAGCTGCACAAAACAATTGGTGGACTAGAATTGAGAACCACTGTTCTAGACTGTTACCAGAGATCAAGGCCATTAAATAAAATGTGATGCGATTATGTACAGTGTTGATACTTACAACAGTCTATTCATGTTAATAAATAAGACCTTATTCCTGTATAAAATGCAATCAGACAGGTGTACAATAGTTCTTTTTCTTTTAACACTTTCCATTTTTTCTACTTTTGCTCTTTATAAACAATCAAATTTGTATAAATGAAAGAGACACACTGTAACTCTGAATTTGGTCTTTATTACTATTTCCCGTTTCTACTTTTTGTTTTACCACAGGCAACAAGATATTATGAGACAAGGCAGATAGAGAGATTAAAAACAATATTAATAAAATAAACTATTATGAAAAGGTTATATAACACTGTGAAGGTCCTGCAGTATATAGCACTCTCAAAGCATTATTGTTTATGTAACCTTATAAAAAGGGTTCTGTTATTGTTACAAGCCAAAGAATCCTAATTTACTGTTTAGAATCATTTTTCATAATAGTGCATGAAGTCTTTCAAGCATACATTTAACTGAAAATAAATCATTCAACCAGAAATTGTGAATTATCTCTTTCTGAAACATTTCATAAGATTTCCTGAAGACATGGCATAGAGAAAAGGATTCAGACAGCAGTTTAGCAAAGCCAGAGTCTTGCTTGTATCACTGTATACTCGGCGGAAGGACTTCAGTTGACAATGAACCTCTGGATGAGATGTTTTAGTCAGAGTAGTGACTATATCAATCACATTGATAATGTGCACAGGAGTCCAAAACACAAAGAAAGCCACAATGATGCTGATCACAAGTCTCTTCTTGTAAGTCCTAACGTTTGTCCTCTGGTTTCTGGGTTCCTGATCCTGTGGAGCTGTAGTTACATTGGAGTTCTTGGCTTTTTGACTCAACCCTTTGTGCAACCAGAGATAACATGTCAACATTGTCATAAATGGGATGATGAACCCCAACAGGATCTCAAAAAGCAAAACAGTCACTTCTACAGACTGTGACTCCATTGTCGTCCTTGTACATATTTGCAATCCATCCTTGTCTTTGAGACCTTGAACAAAATATATTGGTAGGGCAAAAGCAAATGCTAGAATCCAGATGCCAATCAGCTGAAGGCGCCTGTGTTGTCTTTCCAGTCTCTGCAGTATCATCCTGTTAGTGACTCTTGACTTGATGACATTGTGATAGCGGTGCACGCTCATGGATGTGACCGTCAGGACACCAACATACAGACTCCAGTGACCCAAAAAAAACAGAAACCTACAAGACCAAAGTCCAAGTTTCCATCCAAACAGTATTCCATACAGTACAAAAGGAGCCAAGCACAGGGTCAAAGCATCAGACACTGCAAGGTTAAGCATTAGTTTTAAGGTGAAGCTCAGATTTCTGTTCCACTCACGAGCAATGCGGATGATCACCACGATGTTGCTTGGCAAACCAACCAAACAACACAAACCCAGAACTACAGCAGGAGCGATCCTCTGTGAAACCACAGTAGTGCTGTTAGATGTTGAATTGGAGCACAATCTTAGCTCCATCATCAAATATTGTTGTTAGGAAAATGCAAAAGCTTCCTTCATTAGAAACAAAATAAATGAGCTATGACTGTTTGAAGAATAGGGGCTATGTTGACACCTCCCACATCTAAACCAAAACCACAGCTTTGCTCTCACTTCGCAAGTACAAGGAAGAGATTAAAGCTCCCTTCTGACTAGATATATGAAGCATTTAGAACTACAAACCATGTGCTAACAAGATGTGATGAGGTTCTACTGATAAGCAATTCATCCACACCAGACACAACACAGCTACAGGACACAACAAAATTATTGACTAATCACATCCAATCAAAAGAGTGTGACAAAAGGCTTTCTCTTCCTCTGTAAGTGCAACACTGAGATAAACATGAATTGTCTCTTTCATTTCCACTGTGAGGTGAAATGTTGAGGGCTACCACATGTCCACATTCACATGTCCACTTTCTCATGCAGTGCATAAAAAAACACTTTGCAGAACAAAGACTACAGTACACTAACAATACACCGACAGTAAGACAGAGCAGCTTACTTCTGAAATGAATTGAAATCTCACCTTTCAGATTGTGTCATTTTTAGCTGGAAAAAGTGTAACTCTTTAGAGATTTCCTACTTGCTGAAGCGCACAGTTAAATAATGGGTTTATGTGAAGATTTTTTTAAATTCGTTTAAATTAGTTGGTATTTTTTAAAGATTAATAAATGTTAAAATGGATAGCTCTCAACTGTACTGTAATGTTGAATGTCTATAGTCAGTGTTTAAATATTAGGAAAAAATTATTTCCTAGAGGCATCAGTAATATCAGTATCAGTGATACTTACCTTCAGTCATTAAAAATGCTTAACAAATATTAAAAATATACTGTATTTGTGATGTTTCTGCATTCATTTAAAGACTGAATGTGAAATTATTGCAAATTAAAAGTATATTTAAAATCTTTAATGTTAGGTGTGATTAGTCACAATTAATCGTGATTCATTTCAGAAAAAATGTGTGATTAAAAGTTTTTTAATCAACTGACAGCACTAATTTTTAATGATAACTTACAGTTCTATACAGCCCCCAAGGTTGGTATATGCTTTTGTGAAAAAAAAAATGTAAAGTTGCAATTTAAAACATAAGGCTGCAGCAGAACAAAACACGGAAAAAAAAGGGGTATGAATTCTTTCGCAATGCACTGAATAGTCTAATCAGCGTCAAGTCACAATTAAGGAGTCCTGGCGATTTCACCCTGGCCGAGAATTGCCCTGAATGTTCTCATAGACTTCCATACGAAGATTTTTTTTTTTCCAAACTGCAGGGACTGTAATACAGTCTCTATAGGTGCATTCCATTCGACCATAGGTGGACTGGGAAGTTGACTTCAATGCTTTCCTCAAAAACCATAATTTCTTTACGACTAAAGACAGAAAGACATGAACATGTTGGATGACAAGGGGGTGAGTAAATTATTTGTGAATTATTGTTCTGGAAGTGGACTTCTCCTTTAAGAAGTGTTTTATCCGATGGACTTTAAAAGTGTAATTTAAAATCTAGAAAATACCCTTTTTAACACCAGATTTTAATGGCAGGTGTAAATGGGTATGTGTCTCATTTGTCCACTTGTGATCCGATTGACCAAAACGCATCTTAATACCAAGTGTAAACAGGGCCTTGGTTGAAGTCCCATGCTTCAGTTTAATTAAGCGATTGCATTACAATATGAAGTTCTGCATTACAAAACAAGGGACCAAAACCAAACCTTTTAGGACTAAAGAAAATAAAATTGTGTTTAAGAGTATCAAATGCTTTGTAGAAATATACAAATAAAATATAATTTAATCAGAAATCAGATGGGAATAATCAAGAATATCCAAAACTAGTCTAATATTATTGGCAATGTGTCGATTCTTCATGAACTCTGTTTGCGTTTGCACATTTTAATTTTTTCAGCAAAAACTGCAACAAGTATTTTATAATCATTATTTAATAGACATATTGCTTGCCAATTATCAATACATGACAGATTCTTCTTTGACTTTGTGGTAAGTGTAATAAGACCTTGATTCATACTTGATGGAAGCTGACCATTGGAAATACTCTCTTTAAATACATGCAGTAAGAATGGCGCCATCTGCTGGGAAAAAGGCTTATAAAACTCTGCTATTACTCCATCTGTTCCAGGGGGTTTATTATTTTTTAAATAGTTAATGGAATCCAACATTTATTTAAAAGTTATGGGTTTGTCACAAAAAAAGCTTATTTTCTGATAATACTTTCTTAGAATCTTTACAAGATGAAAAATGAGGATGATAATTGTTCTGAGTAATTTGAAGTGTATAACTTACCGTAAAACAGAGCAATATTTGGAAATTAATTTAGAGTCAGAGGTAACCGTATCATTAAAATTAAGTTGATATATAGCCTATTATTGTGATTTGCACAAAGTTTTTCCAATCGGAAGAAATAAGACACTTAAAAAATGTTATGGGTCTGGCTTCTGGTCTTATCCATGTCCAGCTATTTTTAGGTGCACAAAACAGTTGGTGGACTAGAATTGAGAACCACTGTTCTAGACTGTTACCAGAGATCAAGGCCATTAAATAAAATGCGATGCGATTATGTACAGTGTTGATACTTACAACGGTCTATTCATGTTAATTAGTAAGACCTTATTCCTGTATAAAATGCAATCAGAGACACACTGTAACTCAGAATTTGGTCTTCATTACTATTTCCCGTTTCTATGTTTTGTTTTACCACAGGCCACAAGATATTATGAGACAAGGCAGTTAGAGAGATTAAAAACAATATTAATAAAATAAACTATTATGAAAAGGTTATGTAACACTGTGAAGGTCCTGCAGTATATAGCACTTTCAAAGCATTATTGTTTATGTAACCTTATAAAAAGGGTTCTGCTATTGTTATAAGCCAAAGAATCCTAATTTACTGTTTAGAATCATTTTTCTTAATAGTGCACAAAGTCTTTCAAGAATATATTTAACTGAAAATAAATCATTAAATCAGAAATTGTGAATTATCTCTTTCTGAAACATTTCATAAGATTTCCTGAAGACATGGCATAGAGAAAAGGATTCAGACAGCAGTTTAGCAAAGCCAGAGCCTTGCCTGTATCACTGTATACTTGGCGGTGGGACTTCAGTTGACAGTGAAGATCTGGATGAGATGTTTTAGTCAGAGTAGTGACTATATCAATCACATTGATAATGTGCACAGGAGTCCAAAACACAAAGAAAGCCACAACGATGCGGATCACAAGTCTCTTCTTGTAAGTCCTAACGTTTGTCCCCTGGTTTCTGGGTTCCTGGTCCTGTGGAGCTGTAGTTACATTGGAGTTCTTGGCTTTTTGACTCAAACCTTTGTGCAACCAGAGATAACATGTCAACATTGTCAAAAATGGGATGATGAACCCCAACAGGATCTCAAAAAGCAAAACAGTCACTTCTACAGACTGTGACTCCATTGTCGTCCTTGTACATCTTAGCAATCCATCCTTGTCTTTGAGTCCTTGAACAAAATATATTGGTAGGGCAAAAGCAAAGGCTAGAATCCAGATGCCGATCAGCTGAAGGCACCTGTGCCGTATTTCCAGTCTCTGCAGTATCATCCTGTTAGTGACTCTTGACTTGATGACATTGTGATAGCGGTGCACGCTCATGGATGTGACCGTCAGGACACCAACATACAGACTCCAGTGACCGAAAAAATACAGGAACTTACAAGACCAAAGTCCGAGTTTCCATCCAAACAGTATTCCATACATAACGAAAGGAGCCAAGCACAGGGTCAAAGCATCAGACACCGCAAGATTAAGCATTAATTTTAAAGTGAAGCTCAGATTTCTGTTCCACTCACGAGCAATACTGATGATCACCGCGATGTTGCTTGGCAAACCAAACAAACAGCACAAACCCAGAACTACAGCAGGAGCGATCCTCTGTGAAACCACAGTAGTGCTGTTAGATGTTGAATTGGAGCACAATCTTAGCTCCATCATGAAATATTGTTGTTAGGAGAATGCAAAAGCTTCCTTTATTAGAAACAAAATAAATGAGCTATGACTGTTTGAAGAACAGGGGCTATGTTGACACCTCCCACATCTAAACCACAACCACAACTTTGCGCTTGCTTCCCAAGAATGAGGAAGAGATTAAAGCTCCCTTCTGACTAGATATATGATGCATTTACAACTACAAACCATATGCTAACAAGATGTGATGAGGTTCTACTTAAAAGCCATGCATCCACACCAGACACAACACAGCTACAGGACACAACAAAATTATTGACTAATCACATCCAATCAAAAGAGTGTGACAAAAGGCTTTCTCTTCCTCTGTAAGTGCAACACTGAGATAAACATGAATTGTCTCTTTCATTTCCACTGTGAGGTGAAATGTTGAGGACTACCACATGTCCACATTCACATGTCCACTTTCTCATGCAGTGCATAAAAAAACACCTTGCAGAACAAAGACTACAGTACACTAACAATACACCGACAGTAAGACAGAGCCGCTTACTTCTGAAATGAATTGAAATCTCACCTTTCAGATTGTGTCATTTTTAGCTGGAAAAAGTGTAACTCTTTAGAGATTTCCTACTTGCTGAAGCGCATAGTTAAATAATGGGTTTATGTGAAGATTGTTTTAAGTTCGTTTAAATTAGTTGGTATTTTTTAAAGATTAATAAATGTTAAAATGGATAGCTCTCAACTGTACTGTAATGCTGAATGTCTATAGTCAATGGTTAAATATTAGGAAAAAATTATTTCCTTGAGGCATCAGTAATATCAGTGATACTCACCTTCAGTCATTAAAAATGTTTAACAAATATTAAAAATATACTGTATTTGTGATGTTTCTGCATTCATTTAAAGATTGAATGTGAAATTATTGCAAATTAAAAGCATATTTAAAATCTTTAATGATAGGTGTGATTAGTCACAATTAATCGTGATTCATTTCAGAAAATATGTGTGATTAAAAAAGTTTTTTAATCAACTGACATCACTAATTTTTAACGATAACTTACGATTCTTTACAGCCCCCAAGGTTGGTATATGCTTTTGTGAAAAAAATAATTTAAAGTAGTAATTTAAAACATGAGGCTGCAACAGGACAAAACGTGAAAAAAAGAAGGGGTATGAATACTTTCGCAATGCACTGTATAGTCTAATCAGTGTCAAGTCACAATTAAGGAATCCTGGCGATTTCACCCTGGCCGAGAATCACCCTGAGTGTTCTCATAGACTTCCATACGAAGATTTTTTTTTTTTTTTTCCAAACTGCAGGGACTGTAATACAGTCTATATAGGTGCGTTCCATTCAACCATAGGTGGAGTGGGAAGTTGACTTTAAGGGTATTCTGCCATCTTAACCCTTTCACGCGTACGATCACACCAGTGTGATCATTCTTGGCTGGTCCCTGGAGCTTACGATCACACCGGTGTGATTCGAACGTTCAGCGCGTCACGTGATCAACTGCTGAATTCAAATCTGCTTTGGCGCTTTGGCTGGCGCTGAGCCAGATCGGACGCGCTGAGCGCTTGTCATATTATCGCAACTATTCCGTGTTTTCAACCATATAATGCTTATTTTAGGTTCCAGACATTTACATACACATACGTCCTAGTAAAACGATGCATTTATAGTTAGCAAAATACACGCCGATGTCTATGGCAGCGGCAATAATGATCCTTACAAATGTTATCTGACGACATGTTTTATTCATATCATATACACATTGTGTAGGTAACTATAAAGTTTACTCTGCTCTTCTCCAAGCTCATCAGAGACTTACTTTAATGTTTTTCGGGAGGAGAGGATGAATTTGCGTTTTGTAAATCCCACAGCTCGGATTCAGCGCGAACTAACATGGCGGCGCCCATCACTCGGCATGGATCAACTAACACGCTCATTATAAAAGTGTTTAAACCTCCAAATACATTTACTTGCACATATTTCAGAATCGGAATATCAGATATTTCATAATACAGTCGGCACGTTTGTGAATATTAATAATAAAAAGGGAAAACTATATAAAAGTGATACATGTGTCATACAGCGCTATTGTGGCTGCGTTGTGTCACGTGACAAACACGACGCGTCGCCATGGAAACAATAAGGCTATACGTTCTAAATAACGGTCGCCTAAAAAAACTCACTCTGGGGGCTCAGCTAGAATATTTTAAACTCACGTGTGAAAGGGTTAAGTGAGACTGCAATCTGAAAGGAGCGCACATGTTCAGTTTAAAGGCCACTGTGAATAGCATAGGAAATAAGGGAACATCGATACATCACTTCAAAGGAAGTGGAGAGGGAAAATCGCCCAAATGTCATTGCGTACCACGTCACCAGTCAGTTCTAAAAAAATGGATTTGTTTTGTAGCGTATATTTTGATACTTTTGGTACTATATAAAAAAAGAGTGTGGAGAGAAACTTTGCTTATAAATCAGAGACCAAGCAAGAATCATTTGTTTGTGAAATGTCGAGAGTTTAATAGGTCATTTTTTTAATATTATAATTACATGATAATTTCAATTGTGCCCCTGATTTTGAACTTCCAAAATGTAGCTTAAATGCAGCTTCAAAGGGCTCTAAACAATCCCAGCAGAGGAAGAAGTGTCTTATCTAAACAACTGTAATTTTTTTCGGAAAATAAAAATTTGTATACTTTTTAAGCACAAAAGCTTGTGTAGCACAGGTTCTGGCATGCGTGTTCACGACTTTACGCACTACTGAATCATGTCGAAAGGTCACGCCGAATGTAGGCAGAACTACAGACCCAGTGTTTACAAAGCGAACACGCAAAGACTAAGAAAGTGCAAGTAAGTCAAACGCTGTTTACAAACAAAAATGTGCAACGTGTTGGATGATTCTGACGTTGCAGGAGAAAATAAGATGGTTTTTCGCCATACTCTACCTTTTTTAGCCGGAGCACACAGACGATGAACTTAGACTTGATTCGTAGTAGTGATGGGAAGTTCGGATCATTTTACCGACTCGGACCTTTGAGTCTCGTTAAGCAAAATGAACTAATCTTTTTTTTTTTTTTTTTGAGTCATTTTCTTAATTTTAGCAAAATCAGCATCACGTGGCAGCCCCATAAGATGACTCGAAAACCTGAAAACTCGAAACAGGTGAACTAATTCCAGTACAGAACCTAACAGGACGTTGCACATGCGCGACTGAACGAATCACTCCCTGAAACGACTCGTTCTTCGCGAGTCACATTAAAGATTCGTTCGAAATAAACGACTCATTCAAGAACGACCCATGGACGCGCATCCAAGAGCCTGTGTTACGCAAGCTTTTGTGCTTAAAAAGTATACAAAAATTTATTTTATTTTTTGAAAAAAATGACCGATTGTTTCACTAGATAAGACCCTTCTTCCTCGGCTGGGATCGTTTAGAGCCCTTTGAAGCTGGATTTAAGCTGCACTACTTTTTTGAAGTTCAAAATCGGGGACACAATTGAAGTGCATTATATGAAGAAAAATCCTGAAAAAAAAACATTCCTCAAAAACCATAATTTCTTTACAACTTAAGACAAAAAGACATGAACATGTTGGACGACAAGGGGGTGAGTAAATTATTTGTAAATTGTTGTTCTGGAAGTGGACTTCTCCTTTAAGAAGTGTTTCGTCCGATGGACCTTAAAAGTGTAATTTAAAATCTAGAAAATACCCTTTTTAACACCAGATTTTACTGGCAGGTGTAAATGGGTATGTGTCTCATTTGTCCACTTGTGATCCGATCGACCAAAGCGCATCTTAATACCAAGTGTAAACAGGGCCCTAGTTGAAGTCCCATGCTTCAGTTTAATTGAACGATAGCATTACAATATAAAGTTCTGCATTACAAAACAAGGGACCAAAACCAAACCTTTTAGGACTAAAGAAAATAAAATTGTGGTTAAGAGTATCAAATGCTTTGTAGAAATATACAAATAAAATATAATTTAATCAGATAGGAATAATCAAGAATATCCAAAACTTGTCTAATATTATTGGCAATGTGTCGATTCTTCATGAACTCTGTTTGCGTTTGATCAGCACATTTTAATTTTTTCAGCAAAAACTGCAACAAGTATTTTATAATCATTATTTAATAGACATATTGGTCGCCAATTATCAATACATAACAGATTCTTCTTTGACTTTGTGGTAAGTGTAATAAGACCTTGATTCATACTTGATGGAAGCTGACCATTGGAAATACTCTCATTAGATAAATGCAGTAAGAATGGCGCCATCTGCTGGGCAAAAGGCTTATTTTCTGATAATACTTTCTTAGAACAATTATCATCCTCATTTTTCGTCTTGTAAAGATTCTGAGTAATTTGAAGTGTATAACTTACCGTAAAACAGAGCAATATTTGGAAATTAATTCAGAGTCAGAGGTAACCGTATCATTAAAATTAAGTTGATATATAGCCTATTATTGTGATTTGCACAAAGTTTTTCCAATCGGAAGAAATAAGACACTTATTGCATATCCACCTTATTTTGCCGTAAGACCGGGCACAGCCATGTATAAATGTTATGGGTCTGGTTTCTGGTCTTATGATGAGTCAAGGCAGATAGAGAGATTAAAAACAAATTATGAAATAAACTATCATGAAAAGGTTATATAACACTGTGAAGGTCCTGCAGTATATAGCACATTAAAAGGATTGTTGTTTATGTTACCTTATGAAAAGGGTTCTGCTATTGTTACAAGGCAAAGAATCCTAATTTACTGTTTAGAATCATTTTTCTTAATAGTGCATGAAGTCTTTCAAGAATATATATAACTGAAAATAAATCATTAAACCAGAAATTGTGAATTATCTCTTTCTGAAACATTTCATAAGATTTCCTGAAGACATGGCATAGAGAAAAGGATTCAGACAGCAGTTTAGCAAAGCCAGAGCCTTGCTTGTATCACCGTATACTTGGCGGAAGGACTTCAGTTGACAGTGAACATCTGGATGAGATGTTTTAGTCAGAGTAGTGACTATATCAATCACATTGATAATGTGCACAGGAGTCCAAAACACAAAGAAAGCCACAACGATGCGGATCACAAGTCTCTTCTTGTAAGTCCTAACGTTTGTCCCCTGGTTTCTGGGTTCCTGGTCCTGTGGAGCTGTAGTTACATTGGAGTTCTTGGCTTTTTGACTCAATCCTTTGTGCAACCAGAGATAACATGTCAACATTGTCAAAAATGGGATGATGAACCCCAACAGGATCTCAAAAAGCAAAACAGTCACTTTTACATACTGTGACTCCATTGTCGTCCTCGTACATATTTGCAGTCCATCCTTGTCCAATCCAAGTCCTTGAACAAAACATATTGGTAGGGCAAAGACAAAGGCTAGAATCCAGATGGCAATCAGCTGAAGGCACCTGTGCCGTCTTTCCAGTCTCTGCAGTATCATCCTGTTAGTGACTCTTGACTTGATGACATTGTGATAGCGGTGCACGCTCATGGATGTGACCGTCAGGACACCAACATACAGACTGCAGTAAATTAAAAAATGCAAGAACTTACAAGACCCAAGGCTGAGTTTCCATCCAAACAGTATTCCATATAGTACAAAAGGAACCAAGCACAGGGTCAAAGCATCAGACACTGCAAGGTTAATCATTAGTTTTAAGGTGAAGCTCAGATTTCTGTTCCACTCACGAGCAATGCTGAAAATCACCGCAATGTTGCTTGGCAAACCAACCAAACAGCACAAACCCAGAACTACAGCAGGAGCGATCCTCTGTGAAACCACAGTAGTGCTGTTAGATGTTGAATTAAAGCATGATCTTAGCTCCATCATGAAATGTTGGTGTCTGGAAAATGCAAAACCTTCCTTCGTTAGAAACAAAATATATGAGCTATTACTGTTCGAAGATGTTGAAATCTATGTTGACACCTCCTGTGTCTAAACCAAAACCACAGCTTTGCTCTTACTTCCCAAGAATGAGGAAGAGATTAAAATGTCCCTTCTGACTAGATATATTATGCATTTTCATAAACCGTGTGCTAACAAGATGTGATGAGGTACTACTGAAAAATAATTCATCCACACCAGACAACACAGCTACAGGACGCAACAAAAATATTGACTAATTGCATCCAATCAAAAAAGCTTGATGGAAGGCTTTCCCTTTCTCCTGTAAGTGCAACACTCTAAGATATTGTGAAATATTCATAGCTACCCAATGACCACATGACAAGCCAAATAAATCAACTCAAACCAGCATTTGTACATTTGTATTGTCCAGTCCTCCATTTGCAGGAAATCTATTGAGCTCAGTCCTAACCCCGCTAGAAATTTTACGTTCCCAGAACGTCCTCAGAACGTCCCCGTTGGTGTCAAGGACGTTGCCTAGTAACGTCCCCATAACGTTCTGAGACGGTCACAATGTGGAGTTCTTTAAAGGTTTGGGGGACATTATTTGGAGGACCCTCACAGAACATTCAGGATGTTCTTGGGACATTTAGGGGACCATATTTTATTTGGAAATGTGACGTTCCCAGAACGTCCCCATTGGTGTCAAGGACGTTGCTTAATAACGTCCCCATAACGTTCTGAGACGGTCACAATGTGGAGTTTTTTAAAGGTTTGGGGGACGTTATTTGGAGGACCTTCACAGAACATTCAGGATGTTCTTGGGACGTTTAGGGGACTATATTTTATTTGGAAATGTGACGTTCCCAAAACGTTGTCAGAACGTCCCCACTGGTGTCAAGGACGTTGCTTAGTAACGTCCCTATAACGTTCTGAGACGGTCACAATGTGGAGTTCTTTAATGGTTTGGGGGACGGTATTTGGAAGACCTTCACAGAACATTCAGGACGTTCTTGGGACCATATTTTATTTGGAAATGTGACGTTCCCAAAACAGAACACGCTGGTGTCAAGGACGTCACCTAGTAACGTTCCCAGGACGTTCCGAGACGGTCATGATGTGGAGTTCTTTAAAGCGTTAGGGGACATCATTTGGAGGACATTCACAGAACATTCAGGACATTCTTGGGACGTTTAGGGGACCATTACTATAGGAAGTCCCCTATTAGTCTCTACACTACATTCCCATAACATTTTCAGGATCAACCTAGAATGTTTTTTTGGTCCTATTTAGGTCCTTCCTTCACATTTACTGAATGTTTTCAGAACCTTTAGTAACACATTACAGGAAACTATCAGTCAATTCAATTATTTTCAATTTGGCTTTATTGATATGACAATTTCCACAGTAAAGCATCAAAATGTGTCCAAATAATGGGAAACAGTAACAAGAACATATTGATTTATATTAATTATATATTCAGTGTGTGTGTGTGTCTGTGTGTGTGTGAGTCACTGTCTCCATTTTCAGGAGGTGCCCCAAGTTGTTCTTCGGCTGCCTGAAAAAAGTATAAATATTTATAACAATAAATAGTATAAATATATAACAATATTTAGCAATCACTTCAATTACTTTTTAATCGCTTTTAAATCACACTTAGGTGTATAAGTATAGATGACCAATATATACAGTTGTGCACATAAGTTTACATACCACTTGCAAAATATGCAAAATGTTAAGAATTTTAACAAAATACGAGAGATTATGTTATTTTGTATTTAATACTGTCCTGAATAAGCTATTTCACATAACAGATGTCTATATATACTTCACAAGACAAAACTATAACTGAATTTATAAAAACGATTCCATTCAAAAGTTTACACGCCCCTTGAATCTTAATACTGTATTTTGTGTCCTTGGTGATCCACGACTGTTTTTATGTTTTGTGATAGTTGTTCAGGAGTCTCTTGTTTGTCCTGAACTGTTCAACTGCCTGCTGTTCTTCAGAAAATCCTTCAGGTCCTTCACATTCTTTGGTTTTCCAGCATCTTCTGCAAATGTGAACTCTTTCCAACAGTGACTGTGATTTTGAGATCCATCTTTTCATACTGAGGACAATTGAGAAACTCATACATACTATTACAGAAATACTGCTTAAGAAGGAAACACAAAACATTAAGAGCCTGGGGTGGAAACATTTTGAAATGGATGATTAGGGTAAATTGTACTTATTTTGTCTTCTGGAAAACATGTAATTATTTATGTAGCTTTTGAAGTGTAGTACTAAATGAAAAAACATGATCTTTAAACCAAATAAAAAAAAAAGTTTACACCCTCTAGTTCTTAATGCATTGTGTTTCCTTCTTGAGCATCAGTAAATATGTTCAACTTTTGTAATAGTTATGTATGAGTACTTCAGTTGCTCTAAGTGTAAAAAGATGGATCTCAAAATGAAAAGAATGTGTAGGAGCTGGAGGATTTTTCCGAAAAACAGGAGACAGTTGAACTGCTCAGGACAAACAAGGGACTGATGAACAACTATCACAAAACATTAAAACACCCAGAAAACGACAAACAGTATTAAGAAAGATTCAAGGGTATGTAAACTTTTGAATGGGGTCATTTTTATAAATTCAGCTATTATTTTGTCTCGTAGAATATATATATATAAACACATGTTATGTGAAATAGCTTATTCAGGACAGTACTAAATACAAAATAACACACAATTTACATGAGCTCTCGTATTTTGCATATTCTGCAAGTGGTATGTAAACTTATGAGCACAACTGTATCACGTTATCCAGTCTGTCTGGAATGAAATGAATAAACAGAAAAAACTGAGGCAACGTCTCCAAGATGCTTCAAAAGACCTACCTACAAAGCTACAGTACTGTTAAAAGTTTTAGGCATAATAGATTATATTTATCAATTAACTTCTATTAACTAAATTAAATCAACATTTGTTGTGACCATCCTTTGTGCTTAAAGCTGCATTTGCCCTAAGTGCACTTGAGCATAGTTTTTCAGGTAGCTTTGCTGGTAGGTTTCTTTATGTGTCTTTATGGAGACATTGCCACAGTTCTTCTGGATTTAGTCTGTCTCTGTTTGTTCTGTTTCATGTCATTCCAGACAGACTGAATGATGATGAGATCAGATCTCTGTGTGGAGCAGTGGCTGTTGTCAGACTCATTGTGCAAGCAAAAATCTCACTGGATTATTACAATTAATGGCAAAATTAATGTTTGGAAATGTGAACTGATATTTCCACTGACACACTATAGCAAAAGATAGAAATAACAGACTTAAAACCATTTTTTGTTGTTGAAAATACTACTGGCCTAAGACTTTTGCATAGTACCGTAAATAATTTAATAAATTAATAAATAAAAATAAAATGGAATAGAAAAATAAATAAAGGAGTAAATGATTTGATGAAACAAATAAAATTCACTTGAAATAAAATTTTATCCTCAATTAATTTTATTTATTATTATTTTTATTATTTTTTTCTTTATTGATTATTTTCTGTTTATTTTTTTATATTTATTTCTTCTTTCATTTATTTTAATATTTAAAGTATTCAATTATTTTTAAGTTTGTTTATTTAATACATTTATTCCCACATGTGTTTATCTTAAGATTTATTTATTTATTTTTACTTTTCCGTGTGCAACTTTGATATTTTTTAATACAAAAAAAATAAGAAAAATAAATAAAGGAGTGTGCAACTTTGATATTTTTTAAATACACATTATTTTTTCCATACACGATATACACTTTGATTACTTCCATACTTCATGCGTGGGTTTAACATTTACAGTTACCAGTTAAAATATACTTTGCTGTTTTCAACATAATAATTATAATAAATGTTTTTTGAGCAGCAAATCAGAATATTAGAATGATTTCTGAAGGATCATGTGATTAGAGTAAAGGTGCAAAAAATGCAGTTTTGAAATCACAGGAATATATTACTTTTTAAACTATATTCAGATCAAAAAAAGTTATTCTAAATAGAAAAGAATAGTAAAAATATTTCAAAATGTTACTGTTTTTACTGTACTTTGGATCAAATAAATGCAGGCTTGGTATGCAGAAGAGACTTCTTTATAAAAACATTAAAAATCTTACTGTTCAAAAACTTCTAACTGGTGATGTATCACATTATAACGTGACAGTGATCCCTTTTTCTGGCCTGTCAGCTGCTGCAAATTTGAAAACCTTCTGTAATGACATCATGACAACCTGTATGAAGGGCAAGGTACATGGCCATTTCTGGAAAGCACAGAAAGGGGCACAGTATGAAAACATTGCATTCACTGCAGTACAGTGTTCATTTCTAATCAAAGGAAAGACAAAACGGGTGCAAAAATAAAAGACAACTGTAAAAATGTAATTAATTAATTCATAACTTAAATTATTAGAAAAATGACAGAAAAGAAACAAACATTCTGATCCACAAATGTTGTGTATTTTATGTTAGCCTGGTCAGTTAATAACATAAATTATTTATTACTATGTAAATAAATAAATATTTGCTACTATATGGGTATGTTTGGGTTTAGGGGTAGGTTAAGGGGTCTAAAAATCTAAATTGCTTATCAATAATGTGTATTATATATATATATATATATATACACACACACACACACACACACACACACACACACACACAATCAATTTAGATTTTTAGGCCCCTTAACCTACCCCTAAACCCAAACATACCCATATAATAGCGAATATAAAAGCATATGACATGTAATAGACAGAAATATGCAAGAAGCATTTTACTAACAACATAGGATTACAAAAAATATTTTGGGACGCTAATCCCACTTCTACCTTTAAACCTAACCACAGCCATTTCTTACAGTAACGTTAGGCTATAAATAAAACCATGACAGACAGGCAAGTGCAATCCCAATAATTTACTGCAAAAATGTCAAAAACATTACCAAAAGTAGTCCAAACGATGCTGCGTTGCCGCCGCAGGTGAAATAGAATAGTTTGGTGTGAGGCACAGAGCACAATTTAAGTTTTTAATCGCTAAAAAATATTATCCAGACTATCCTCTTGATTCACTCTGTGAAAGCGTGCATCATTCAAATACACCTCGACAGAAACACTGCTGTCGCAATCTGTGATGAAGCAGGCGAGGACCAATGAGCGTTCGATTTTACTGCAGTAGTTAATCGGTTTTTGTCAGTCACGTGCGTTTATTATGTGTGACGTCACGGAGGCGCCATTTTGAAGGTATCGTTGTATTGAGCAGTGAACTGAAAGTATACAGAGCCGTGAAGTAAAGACTGTTTAAATCATCATACTGGAGAAACAGAAGCAAACCAAGTAGATATGGGACCGAGATAATCTCAGCATAAGTTTTAGGAACCGTACACAATTTGTACACAATTTGCACAATTGCAATTACGTCATGTGAGTCGATAACATTAAACTTTACCCTATTTGTTCAACATTTTACGTACTTCATTTGGCTGATAAGTACTGATAAGGAGACAATCAAAAACACATTTATGAAAATGTCATCATACATAATTTATTATAAATACAACATTGGTAAAAATCAGCTTCAAAATGCATAGCAGAAGATGTGACAAGCATGATGAACATCAACATACTGTTTCCTTAAGTGGACACACTACTACAAATAAAGTTGAATGAATTAATAATAATAATAATAATAATAATAATAATATGATGATGATTATTATTTGATGCTTCTGCCAAACATTTCTGATGACCATTTCTACATGGATTCTTAAAAGTGCTAGATGATCTGTCAAATAAATAACAGTTTGTAGGTAGAACACTTTCTGGCACACACTTTTACACTAAATGGTTTTTCTGTCAAAATCTCAAAACAGTCAATCATTGCTATACTGTGTCCAAAGGACTCCAAAAACTAATGAATTTTGTGCCTGTAACAGTATAAAACAGTGTTTGTGCAGGCAGATTCAATCTGAGGTGCACGAAGTTAACAGAAGTATTTAAAATGAAGTGAGAATTTCCCTTATGTCTGACATGAAAAGCAATCAGTTTTCTTCTGTGTACACACAAGTTACATTAAGTTTGTGGCACCGAGTTGTGTCTTGTGAAGTCGACCATCTCCTCCAGCCTTCAGTGTGTAGCTGACCATCTCCTCCAGCCTGGTGGGTCGTCATCTCAGCTAGCTGCAATGTGTTGTTGTTTTTTTTTTTTTTTAACTACTCCCACTTACAGTTTAGTCACACCAACCTATATGAAATATAGAAATATTAAAAATGTATTTTAGTTAGGCATTCAGTTAAGAATTTAGTTAAGAATTTCAGTAGTGAAATAAAATAAATCTCTACACCTATGCATAAAACGACTGCGTGACATTTCATAGTACATGACGCGTTTCTGCTCCCTGGGTGTCTGCTTAGTGCTGCCCTGGCACCACTAACCGGTTCACCGGTTTGAGAACCTGCTTTTCATTTTTAAGGTATTGTTTTCGTTATAATGTACTGATTCAAATTAGTTATCAATAATAATAATTTTACCAGTAAGCGCGCCTCCCTGACATGCTCTGGTGTATGGTTAGACAGCACCTGGGGTGAGGGGACGGCGCCGGCGCAACCATCAAACATATTTCAAAGAAATCCGGCGCCACGTCCTGACCGCGCTGTCTTTACTGGGTGCTTTTAGAGAATATTTGCATTTATCCAAACGTGTCATTACGTCGTATACCTGCACTATACTAACCCAAAACAACATGTGGATATAACGTTAGGTACTAAAGAAGATAGAAAATAAGCACATCCTAAAAAATCTCTTACTTACCTTTATGAGAATGTCGAGGGTAAACGAACATAAACGGAGATATGTTAGCAAATATGATGATTTTGCGTATCACCGCTGCTATCCAGGCCATCCGACGCTTCACCGCGGTCAAGTGAGCCGCCATCTGCGAACACCCGGTCAAGTCAGCCGCCATCTGGAGTTTGCTGCACGTCTATTAGTGGAATTACGGTACGGAGACACGAAGCGCCCAAAAAGGCTGACGAACAACTATATTTCACCGGTTAAAAATTAAATGTGCTCGGAAATAGGAGAAAAGTATTTACAAAACGTATTTATATTGTACATTATAGAAGATACAATTATATTACATTCGAATATATTATACTGTGGAGTTTTCTGGAAAAATAAAGTCTGTTAAAATACATTCTAACACTGAATATTTTCTCCTTTTTTCTACATGCATTATTTTACCATGAACATTTCAATGAATTCTTTTTCTAAACGACCATGTCTCTATCTGTGTCAACTTTCACGAGGTTTTAGTGTAGAATAGTGTTTCTCAACGGGGGCGGTACCGCCCCCCAGGGGGCGTTCGGACAGCATCGGGGGGCGCTGGAAGCAATATTTTTGAAAGGGGGGCGTTGAGCTGTTCTTGGGGGGCGTTTGGTCAAGACGAGTTTACACCAAAGATGTATGAGCTGAACTTGCAAAAGAAAATGGTCTGCCACACCCTAACGCTGTCTTTACTGGATACATTAAAACGCACTTTCTATATCTATTGTTCAACTTGTCGGTAGCGCCGGCGTGTGGAATCCCGCAGGCAGAAATAGAACGCGGCATCCGTTTACTGTAGCGCTCGCGCTCAGTTGTTACTGGAGGACCGATTATAACGGGATCTATGTGCTTTAACACACGTGTCGCGCTGTTCACGGCCTGTGTAGTAGTGGTGTTCGCTGCTAGTTTACACCAATACTCCCGCTGCTAGACTTGACGGTGTATCATTTCCTTAGCAACGACTTCAGTCCTTTAGTGTTTGCTTGACTTTCTGTAGCGCAGCTGCTGCGTCAAAACAATAGCAAGCATTTAGACACAATGAAGCAAGAGATGTTTTTTCTTGTTTAGAAAAATTAATATTAATACTTTTTTTAGTTTATTCAAAGCTCACAAATATAGCCTAATTTATATCGACGTGGCTTTTTTTGCTCCTTTTTTGCTTCTAATGATAATGATACTTAAAATGATAAATCAAAAATGTGATGAATGTCATGTGCTATTCAATGACATTAAAAAATAAATAAATAAAATTATGTATGAGCTGTTTTGGGGGTTAAGATACATGCTTTCAAAACGGGCCTATATATTATAAATAAAATATAGCCTATAATATACACTATGATTAAAAAAGGTCAGTATGATTTGTTAATGGGTTCATAAAAAAGTTTGCATTTGTTTGTTTAAAAAAACAGCCTACAGTAAAAACAGTAAATCTGCAATTTGAAAAAAAAAAAAAAAAAAAAAAAAACTTTCTATTTGAATATATTTTAAAATGTGTTTTCTTCTCATGCTAATCTACAGTACATTACTACAGCTTTCAGTGTCACATGATCTTTCAGAAATTATGCTGATTGTTGCTTAAGAAACATTTCTTATTATTATTATAGCTGGCACAACACACTGACAAAAAAAAGCAAGAAAAAACAAGATTTAAAATTTAATTGACTATAACAAATATATAAATCAGGACAGCACTAAAATAGTAACTATTTTGAAAATGAGGAGCATATGTTTCCCATCTTTCTACAACCCCAATTAAAAGTTGGAGCATTTTGTGAAATGCCATAAAATTAAGAATATGCCATTTTTTCTCTTTAGCCTATATTTAATTGACTTAAGTACAAAGAAAAAAATCCAATGTTTTCATTGGCCAACTTAGTTTTATTTTGTTAATATAAACAAATTTTGAACCTTGATCCAGCTTTGCTTGCGAAGACTGAGAAGCTCCATTTATAGCCAAACATGATACCCTCACCTATTACCAATTCACCTGCTTGCTGTGTTTCAAAGCAGTTTATTTGGTTATTCTATAACCTTTTCACTTTTATTTTGCCTCTGTCCCAACTTTTTTTGGAGTGGGATGCATACTTCAAATCAATCAATCAATAAATATTTTATAAATAAATGTTTATATTTACAAAATACATGTAAGTTGGTCAGTGAAAAATCTTTTCTTTGTACTTTTGTCAATTAAATAAACGTAAAATAGTAAAACGTAAAAAAATTAAATGTCCCAACTTTGCTAGAATTAGGGTTTTACTTAGTTTTTCTTAAGTAAACTTTGAAATATTCTCACAAAATCTATGAAATATAGTAAAGTAGGGTTTATGTGTAAATGTGGGATTTACTCACCAAAATAACAATGTCCACTATGTCATTTTTATTTAGTCTTTTTAAATTTGGGGCAACAAGATATATCCGCATCTCAACAACACTGAAGCTGTAGCAATGAAAACCACCAACAGGCTTAAGAACTCTGTAAATTAATGTTATTACACTTATTTTAAAATAATTTACTGTAAAAAAGTACTTCACTGTCTTTTTTGATCCCTTCAATGCATCCTTGAAATAAAGTAATTTCCTAAAAATCATAATGACCCCATACATTTGAATTACTGTAAATACAATATCAGTCCTCATTATAAACACAAAATAATAATAATCAACTTTAATATTCAGTGAGGACAATTAGACTATGATTTATTTGATAGGGGGGCGGTGAGGGGCCTGGATAATGGGTAGGGGGGCGCTGGCCCAAAAAAGGTTGAGAACCACTGGTGTAGAACAATGCAAGCACTGACCATTCTCTGACGTTTATACAGGCATTATTGCTCAAACACAAGCTGAAATCAGGAACTTTCTCCAAACATCCACATATGAATTACTATCATTGTACTACAGGTTTCAGACAAAAGTTTTCATTATTTTCTATTGTTTAAATGTGACAAATAAAGTAAACAGTAAATTGGTCATGTACATGAGAGGACCTAAGCTGTCAAAGAAGAGTAAATGTATGTTTTAACATGTTGAGTGCTTTACTCCAAACAAGGACCAATCACATTCCAGATATGTAATTCTATGCTATTCAACTCATTTTAAATCATTTCAGATTTCACAGAATAATATTAATGAACAACTTCATAAAACATTTGAAATATATATATATATATATATATATATATATATATTGAAGTAGTAGTGTATTTCAGAATCCAGCCCTCCACCTCTAATTTCTGGATTAAGCTTTGCAGAAACAGCAATCCCAGGGTGCATTTTGTGCATCTTCAAGCTGTGGTGTGTCCCTCTGCACACACTGTTCATGGAACCATCGGTACAGCTGTCGCACTGAATCTGTAAATATAACAAATACAACACCTTACTAAAATAATAATAAAAAATAAAAAAAAAAAAAAAAAAAAATTAAAAAAACTCAATAAAACCTTAATAATAAAATAAAATATATTTTTAAAATGACGTCCAAACTTTAACATTATGTCACCAAAAATGCTACTGTCAGGGTTACAAATTGTCCTTTCTTATTTAGAGTAGTTGGCAATCTGGAGTAGTTTTTAATAGGAACCAAAGGCCAAGTTCAAGGAAAAGAGCTGTGTCCTTGGTGTGTAGCAGATATTTACTTTCTATTCAAGCCAAAAATGCAAACACTTTCATCCAGCAAACTGCACAAAACAGAGCAACTGAAAACAAGAGCTTACCCATTTAATGGAAGGCCCTGGACATAGTGGGTTGCGTTTTGAACACATGGAACAATCGTTCTCGTTCAAAACTGACATTTTATACTTTAACAATCCAAACAGAAATGTAAAAAAAAAAAAAAAAAGTGAAAATACATAAAGAAACATACATACATAGTTATGGACCCATGAACTTGACATAAATGACAATTCAGTAACATGTCAAATTGCTTCATTGGCCCAATTGGTGGCGCTATAGCTCAGCTTCCTTTGAGTGTGATATAAAAATTCCACTGGGAGCTTATTCCCAAGTCTCTTGACTGTCACCACACAAAATTACAGTCATTTCCACCGCAGCATTTGGAAGTTATGGACCCATGAACTTGACAGATATGACAATTCAGTAACATGTCAAATTGCTTCATTGGCCCAATTGGTGGCGCTATAGCTCAGCTTCCTTTGAGGGTGATATAAAAATTCCACTGGGGGCTTATTCCCAAGTCTCTTGACTGTCACCACACAAAATTACAGTCATTTCCACCATAGCATTTTGAAGTTATGGACCCATGAACTTGACAGATATGACAATTCAGTAACATGTCAAATTGCTTCATTGGCCCAATTGGTGGCGCTATAGCTCAGCTTCCTTTGAGGGTGATATAAAAATTCCACTGGGGGCTTATTCCCAAGTCTCTTGACTGTCACCACACAAAATTACAGTCATTTCCACCATAGCATTTTGAAGTTATGGACCCATGAACTTGACAGATATGACAATTCAGTAACATGTCAGATTGCTTCATTGGCCCAATTCACATATCATTTTCCTAATGTATCTTAACTTCTTATTTTCTATGCTACCTCTCGACTGACCTGTCTTCCCCCGAAATGTGATGTTTGTGTATGGTTGGAGGGGTCCAGTTTCGCTGCATGTAACAGTGTATGTGACAAATAAAGGCTTTCATCATCATTTTAATGAACATTCTATATGATTCATAGATTAAGTAATCAATACATTTTTATTAGTTAAATGTGTCATAATGTATTAATTCCCTTATCACTTATTTTAACTAATAGTGTAAATTAATGTGATCATTACCACTAATGATTTGCAAAGATATCATTATGTTATAACTTTACTTGTTGAGGCACAGAACTATTAACTAATTGTTAAGTAATAAGTCATTGTGGTTATGGATTTACAATTAGTTAGTCATGTGCCTCAACAAGTAAAGTCACAATATAATGATACATTTGCAAATCACTAGCTAATGAGTGTTTAAAGCAGACAACTGGAAGTTGAAGTACACAGCTTTGAACACTGTGGTAATTAACATATGAATTTACATCATTAGTTAATAAAATAAGTGATAAAGGAAATTAACACATTATGACGCATTTAACTAATAACAATTTAATGATTACTTAATCTATGAATCATATAGAATGTTAATTTGTTGCTGATGAAGGAATCATTAATAAATGCTTTAGTTCATCATGAATTATACATTAACTTGTGATTATCTGTGCATTAATTAAGCATGAATTAATGCATATTTTTGTACGCATATTGTAATGTGTTACCAAGATTTGCTTTTCATTTTATGTCAAATTCTACAATTTTCCTGTTAACTCTAAATACTTTTTTTGGATAAATAATAAAAGACATTTTGCCTTTTATCGTTATTATTATTATTATTATTATTATTATGAAAGGACACATCAGAAATGACAAGAAGCAACATGGGCGTGGGAGCTGAAAAGGTCCCCCAGTCAGGATTCGAACCCGAGACGCCCAGAACGCATCGGTGATGTATGTTGCTGTGCTGCCCACAAGGCTATCGGTATCAACGCCTTTAAAGGGTATATAAGAGAATATAACAATATATATGCTATATAATGCCTTTTGACAAATTGCCATTCATTTAAAATTGCCATTCTGTACAAATCTTCTCTGAAATCTCGTGAAACTTGATACACACAGAGTCTTGGGCATTCTGAAGAAGTATGAATAGAAATCTTGCTGTCAGGTTTGAAGGAATTTAAATAATGCATGTATAAATGTGAAAGAGTGGTCAGTGCAATGTCACAGACTTTGTATGAATAGAAATTTTCCTGTTAACTATAAAGACTTTTTTTTTTTGGATAAATGATAAAATACATTCCGCTATTTATCGTTATTATTTTTACGAAAGGTCACATCCCGAGTGGGATTCGAACCCGGGACGCCCGGAGCATCGGCGGTGTATGTTTGCGTGCTGCCCACAAGTCTATCGGTAACGACATCTGTGAACGATATATAAGAGAATATAACAATGTATATGCTATAAATTGCATTGTGACAGACTGCTGTTCATTTTCTGTACAAATTCTACACTAAAACATCGTGAACACAGATAGAGACATGGTTGTTCAGAAAAATAATTTATTGAAATGTTCATGGTAACTCTGAAGAAATTTTAATAATGCATGTAGAAAAAAGGCGCAAACATTCAGTGTTAGAATGTATTTTAACAAACTTTATTTTTTCAGAAAACTTCACAGTATAATGTATTCGAAAGTAATATAATTGTATCTTCTATAATTAACAATATATATACGTGTTGTAAATACTTTTTCCCTGTTTTCTAGCACATTTAAATTTTAACCGCTGAAATATAGATGTTCGTCAGCTTTTTGGCCGCTTCGTGTCTCCGTACCGTAATTCCACTAATAGACGAGCAGCAAATCCAGATGGCGGCTGGCGTTCGCAGATGGCGGCTCACTTGACCGCGGTGACGCTTCTTGGTTATTTCCGCTGCATGTTGTCTAGTGTTTCTTTCAAGTGGGAGCCCTAAAACATCTTTCCTCGTGGTCAGTTTTTAACCTTTTCTATCGTGTAATTTACCATCGGCGACTCTGACGCAACAAAAACGTACCACTTTGAAGCTAACGTTAATCAGAAAGACAATTCTGCAACTACAGAACACCTCGGCTTTGATACCTTACAAATGGCGGCGATACCCAAAATGCAATTCGATTCTCGTGAGTGTGACGTCACCTGACAAAGACCGATTGAAGTGGTAAATGTGAATTTGGACGAACAAATCAGTGCGGGCTTTGATGTTTATACGGTCGTTGCTGAGGGTGAATGAAGATCGCTGAATAAAGGGTTGAATTTAGATTTGTTACTCGCAGTCGTATGAATTCAGAAGACTTTGATTACAAAGCACAAATAAAACTGACTGATGGTATTATGTTGCTTTTTTGGTGTGTTTCAGTCACAGCATGTTGGAGAAAATGGCTTTTATGTCCCACGGCAAACAAAATAAATATTTCATAAAAATGGTTAAATAATTGCAGAAATGTTATTAATTTTAAGGGTTTGTAGTCTTGCTGAAATTTGTATTCTTTAAAATGAGTTGACAGCAGAAATCACACAGAACCGATCGAAATGTTATTTTTTCATATTAAGTAAATGAGTAAACTTAATTTAATAAATACATTTGAAAACATATTGCCTTGGTATGACAACAAATATAATAAAACTGTTAATGCCGCGATTTCATTGCCTTAATGCTTGTCATGGTCTCAGTAGACCATAAATACATTTGCAGGTCAAAAAGACAAAAAACTATGTTTAAGTAGTTATCTGTAATACGAAAGCGACACCTACAGGTTAATGCTGGTAGCGGAGGTAATATTACGTTTAGTTTCGTTTCCTTTTTCAGTTAGCTCGAGAGGTGGCTAGACGGTGGTTCAGCATTCTCCTACTGCTACGAAACTTTGTGTTTACTATTAAAACTTCTTGTCAGCGAGGGCAATCCCCTGTAAGTATCATTTATGTCTGCTAATGTGACGAACGTAACTGTAGTGAGACAATTTTCTGTTAAAGTAGTGCGTACTGAAATGACGGCTCGTCAGTGTCGGCTACGTCGTGATAACAATACTCTGTGATGATATACCACCGCACAAGTTGTATGTGAGTTTAAAGGAGCTTTATTTGTATTTTACAGTTTTACAAAAGAGAATAAAGGACAAAAAGAATGGATCATCAGGCTGCATTAGTGGTTCTTTATGCCTTTTCTGTTTAGCTGACTGGATGGCTAGGCAGCGAGTCCTAGCGAGGCCAGAACAGTAAAAAGGGGATTGGCTCGCCTGTTGAGACCACAGATCTTTGCTCATAGTAGTCTGCAAGTTGGTAATCTCCTCCTCCATAAGACATGGAAATGCAGAAAGAGGCTCAAGTCCACGTCGACGGCTTAACCGAAGTAGAATTGCAAGAACTTAAAGTCAGATCTCAGGTTTCAGCATCTGGCTCCATCCGAGCATCATCTCACACGTCAAGCCACAGCTCAAGAAAGAGCACCATTTTAGCCACAGCAAAGGCGAAAGTACAAGCAGCTCGTACCAGAACCGCCTATTGTCAGAGGGAAATAGAAATTAAACTGCAAAAGGCTAAATTAGAAGCGGAATTAGAAGCAATGCAAGCCGAAAAAGAAATGGAAGCCGCAATAGTGGAAGCAGCAGCTCTCCAAGCAGAACTTGATGTAGATCAGAACCTTGGAGAACCAGGATCAGAGGTGAATCAAAGATATTGTACTGCATATGACGTTTTAAAACAAGCAGTAAAGCTAGAAAGTGACATAGCTATGCCAAACCAACAAAGCAATTCTTCACCACAAACACAGCAACAGAGGCAAGCAGTACTGCTTGCAAAGAGATATCATGAACCACCACAAACCAACAGCAAAGCATGGCAGGGAGCAAAAGACAACGCACAGCACAGTCCTCTTCCACCTGCCAGTCCACCTTATCATCATGCACTTGATAGAGACAACCACGATTCTGCCACAACAGATCTGGCCAGATTCATCACAAGAAATCAGCTGATTTCCACTGGTTTGACGAAGTTTGATGATAGAGCAGAAAACTACTGGGCTTGGAAAGCGTCCTTCTGCAACGCCATAGACAACATCGGCTTAACATTAGCAGAAGAGACAGATCTCCTGATCAAATGGCTTGGCAAAGAGTCATCAGAGCAAGCACGCCGGTTGAAAGCAGCCTATATCAGAGATCCTGAGGGTGGAATCAGAGCGATCTGGCAGCGGCTTGAAGAGTGCTACGGCATACCCGAAGCCATTGAGAAGGCACTATTTGCAAGATTAGAGAACTTTCCAAAAATATCCAACAGAGAGCCAGCAAAGCTACGAGAGCTAGCGGACCTTCTCCAAGAACTGTCTGCTGCTAAGCAAGATGGATTTCTTCCAGGACTGGCATATCTAGACACTGCTAGGGGTGTGGCTCCAGTCGTGGACAAGCTGCCGTATAATCTACAGGAGAAGTGGATGTTTTATGGCTCACAAGTCAAGCAAGAGCATGATATTCCTTTCCCTCCATTCAGTGTATTCGTGGACTTCATTCACCGACAAGCTAAAGCCAGAAACGATCCCAGTTTCACCATATCTCCCACGACTGCAAAGAAAGACAAGCCAAAAAATTACCCAGGTTATACCAATCAGCCTGTTTCAGTTCACAAAATGCAAGTCGCGGAATCTAGTAACACCTCTGAGCCAAAAGTTGACGCTGCAGATCCTAGTAGATACTGCCCAATTCATAAAAAGCCCCACCCACTAGGAAAATGCAGAAGCTTCAGGGACAAACTGCTACCAGACCGCAAACAGTATCTTAAAGACAACTCCATTTGCTTTCGATGTTGTGCGTCGACAGCCCACATTGCCAAAAACTGCAACACAGTCATAACATGTGCAGAGTGCAAAAGCGACAAGCACACAGAGGCACTTCATCCTGGCCCATCCCCATGGAAGGCCAAGCCTCATTCACCCACCTCAGACAATGGCAGGGAAGGTGAAGATAGTCAGCCATCTCAAGAAGCAGTTTCATCAAGCTGCACCGAAGTGTGCGGCAACGGGGTGAGTGCAAGAGCTTGTTCAAAAATCTGTCTAGTTAAAGTCTACCCCCAAGGCCATCGGGAATCTGCAACAAAGGTGTATGCAATCATAGACGAACAAAGCAATAAGTCTCTCGCACGGTCAGACTTTTTTGAGATCTTCAACAACAAGAGCCCTCCATCACCGTACACTTTAAAGACTTGTGCGGGCAGTACGCAGACATTTGGAAGGAGAGCATGTGGATACATGATAGAGTCACTGGACGAAAAGATGTGCATCCCTCTTCCTGTACTCATTGAATGCAACGAGCTTCCAAATAATAGGTCAGAAATTCCAACACCCAATGCAGCTTTCTACCACCCCCACTTAAAAGGCATAGCTAATGAGATCCCACCCTTAGATCCCAAAGCAGAAATACTACTGTTGCTGGGCAGAGACATTTTGAGAATACACAAAATCCGCAAGCAGATAAATGGACCCAGCAATGCCCCATTTGCACAGAAATTAGATCTGGGTTGGGTGGTGATAGGAGATGTGTGCCTTGGCACAGCACACAGGCCTTCATCAGTCAATGCCTTTAAAACCTACATATTGGAAAATGGTCGTCCTAGCTATCTCCCACCCTGCCGTAGCCACCTGCATGTGAAAGATCCTACACAAAGTTACTCCAGTCTACACTTTCCTCTACCTCAGCGCCCTGCCACACAGACAGCTTCTCCTTCTTGCGGAGATAAGACAAGCCTTTCAGTGTTCGCCTGCACAGACAAAGATAATATGCTTGCTCCATCCATCGAAAATCTTAAGTTCATTAAGATCATGGATACGGAAGTTTTTAAAGATGACACACAAAGATGGGTTGCGCCACTTCCATTCCGGTCTCCCAGGAGACAACTGCCAAATAACAGAGACTACTCAATGAAAAGACTAAAGTCAGTGTGCCATACACTAGAAAAGAAACCGGAAATGAAAGAACATGACATACAGTTCATGCAAAACATGATTGACAGGGAACATGCAGAACTTGCCCCAGTCCTTCAGGAAGGAAAGGAATGCTGGTATTTGCCATCCTTTGGCATTTACCATCCCAAAAAACCAGACCAGATCCGCATAGTGTTTGATTCTAGTGCACAGTATGAAGGGATCTCACTCAACAGTGTCCTCCTCAAAGGGCCAGATTTGAACAACAACTTGCTGGGCATTCTAATAAGATTCAGAAAGGAGAAGATTGCTGTTACTGCAGACATCCAGCACATGTACTACTGTTTCACTGTCAAAGAAGAACATAGAGATTACTTAAGGTTTATATGGTTTTGCAACAATGCTTGGAACCATAGGATTGTGGACTACAGAATGCGTGTCCATGTGTTTGGGAATACACCATCTCCTAACGTGGCATTATACTGCCTCAGGAGAGCAGCAACAGAAGGAGAAGCTGAATTCGGCTCAGACGTGAGAGCATTCATTGAAAGAGACTTCTATGTTGATGATGCACTGAAGTCTTTTGCAACAGAGTCTGACGCCATCCGTGTTCTCAAGAGAGCTCAGGAAATGCTGTCTCATTCCCATATTAGATTGCATAAGATCACATCAAATAGTGCAGCTGTTGTGAAGGAGTTCCCTCCTGAAGACAGAACAACCAGCATCAAAGATTTTGACTTCTCTACAGGCGATGTTCCCATGCAGCGCAGCTTACGAACAGGTAAAGCACCAAGGCAGACACTTTACAGAGGGAGCCATAAGGAATGCTGGACTATGGTTAGTCGGAGGAAACAAGTGCGTAAGGAGTGTACTATTCAAGTGTGTCACGTGTAGGAAATTACGTGGGAAAATGGAGCATCAGTTAATGTCAGACCTACCTGCTGAGAGGCTTTAAGTAGTTATCTGTAATACGAAAGCGACACCTATAGGTTAATGCTGGTAGCGGAGGTAATATTACGTTTAGTTTCGTTTCCTTTTTCAGTTAGCTCGAGAGATGGCTAGACGGTGGTTCAGCATTCTCCTACTGCTACGAAACTTTGTGTTTACTATTAAAACTTCTTGTCAGCGAGGGCAATCCCCTGTAAGTATCATTTATGTCTGCTAATGTGACGAACGTAACTGTAGTGAGGCAATTTTCTGTTAAAGTAGTGCGTACTGAAATGACGGCTCGTCAGTGTCGGCTACGTCGTGATAACAATACTCTGTGATGATATACCACCGCACAAGTTGTATGTGAAGTTAAAGGAGCTTTATTTGTATTTTACAGTTTTACAAAAGAGAATAATGGACAAAAGGAATGGATCATCAGGCTGCATTAGTGGTTCTTTATGCCTTTACTGTTTAGCTGACTGGATGGCTAGGCAGCGAGTCCTAGCGAGGCCAGAACAATGCTGTAAACAAAAGTACATTTCAGTGTCCATGCAAACATTAGTAACTACGTTTTTACATAAAATAGACACGAATTCTCATGAGATCATGTTGCTAAACTTTAATACTCACTTTGGTTTAGCAAAGTATGTTCACAATATTAGCTTAGTAATGGAACGTGTACTTCTTTTTCAGAAAACTATTATTAAAATAACTTTCCATGATAGATAATTAATTTAGCAGACATAACGTTACTCAACGTAGAAGGCTCTCAGCTGGTGAAGAAAAAAAAAAAAAAAAAAGCCTCAGTATGGATCATCGGATGCTGGGATGGACAGCTGGATCCCTCCCCTCCCTCCATAGTATGCCGCAGGACCTTTGTGATTGGTTTAATACATTGTGCATATTAAAAATGAAATTTAAACATGCTGCTAACGTCCAAAATGTCCCCTTTTTTAACGTTCTTATGTGACCATAGAATAACCAATATAGAACGTACTCCTAAAGTCATATAGCGAACGTTATTATAGAACGTCCTCCTAAAGTCATATTGCGAACGTTATTTTATGACTAAAAGAGGACCATATGGAACATTCTGTTAACGTCCTGAATGTTCTCTCTGTAACGTTGTTATGTGACCATAGAATAACCGATATAGAACGTCCTCCTAAAGTCATTGCGAACGTTATTTTATGACTAAAAGAGGACCAAATATAGAACGTCCTCCTAAAGTCATATTGCGAACGTTATTATATGACTAAAAGAGGACCGTGTGAAAACGTTCTGTTAACGTCCTAAATGTCCTCTTTATAACGTTCTTATGTGACCATAGAATAACCAATATAGAACGTCCTCCTGAAGTCATATTGCGAACGTTATTATATGACTAAAAGAGGACCATGTGAGAACGTTCTGTTAACGTCCCGAATGTCCTCTTTAATACGTTCTTATGTGACCATAAAATAACCAATATAGAACGTCCTCCTAAAGTCATATTACGAACGTTATTATATGACTAAAAGAGGACCAAATATAGAACGTCCTCCTAAAGTCATATTGCGAACGTTACTGTATGACTAAAAGAGGACCGTGTGAGAACGTTATGTTAAGGTCCTAAATGTCCTCTTTGTAACGTTGCTATATGACCACAGAATAACCAATATAGAACGTCCTCCTAAAGTCATATTGCGAACGTTATTATATGACTAAAATAGGACCACGTGAGAACGTTCTGTTAATGTCCCAGATATCCTCTTTGTAACGTTCTTATGTAACCAAAAAATAACCAAAATGACCAGGGCTCTCTACCAGAGGGCCAGCTGTCAGTTTGACTGAGTAATATTAAAATCTGTGCACTAGGAAACCTAGTCAACTACACTCTAAAAAGTGCTGGGTTATTTCTGTAAACACATTGTTGGGTCAACTGTGCTGGGTCAAAATTCTGGGTTGTTTGAGGTACTGTAAACACACAGTTGGGTTGATCATGCTGGGTCAAATGGACTCTAGGCGTTCTTTTACCACTGAACACGCGGGTTGGGTTATTTTAACCCAACCGGTTTGTTATTTTTCCACTTCCCCACTAAACATTGGACGTCGGATAGACGTGCAGATCATGTCTATATTGGGTCCGTCGGTCCATGACCAATTATGGACATCTATTCGACGTCCAAACTAGGTCCACTATTTGGACGTCTATCCATTACCCAACTTGGACGTCATTTTGACGTTCAACATTTGATCTGGGTTTTTTTGGACGTCATTTGGACGTCTATGGCAGTTGCAGTAAATGTGTTTTACAAAATAGAGCCTATCAACATGATTATATATATGAATACAGATTATTTATAAACAAACAAGATTTATTATCTGTATTACTATTTATTTATTTGGTAGCCCATATGTTTTTTTGACATGGAAAAGACGTCACTACGACGTCACATTGCGCAGTGGGTCATCGAACTTTCTGGATTCTTCACTCGTCTCCTCGTCAGGCGGTCACGCAATTCGCAGCAAGCAGGATTATACGGTAAGTTATTATGATTATATGATTATTTACCTTTATTTTTTAATAAGTTGTGGTTTAAAGCACAGTGATTTCACTGTTTAATGCAATATTTGATATGTTGCTGTGCGGGGTTAGCGTTTTATTCTGTGCATGATTAACGAGCGTTAAGTAGCAGCCTATAGTGAGATAGTTTTTGCCTCAACAATCGCTTTATCGTTAAATAAAAGTTGTGTGTGTGCACGTGCTAAGTTTTATTTATATACAGTGCACATCCTTTTTTTAACAGTACCGTCCTTTTTTAACGCTTCATGAAAACAGGCATAGGTTAGAAATAGGGGGTAAGTTCAGTTACTGTCTGCATACTGTATGGCTTTGTAATGTTTTGTCAGAATTATGTCATTTCGTACTAAAATTGATCTTTTAAGGGCATATTTTTTTCAAGTCAATGTCTGCGACGTCCCGAGTCCAACGATAGATCCGTCATTTTTGTGCTGTGCATTTTCGCGCTCTTTTTTTCCTCAGGTAGCTGCATTAGCTACGCTATGCTCCTTACTTTAATGACTCTAGTGGTGTATAAGCATGGTGTAGTGCAGGGTATACGCAGGTATACGGCTTATGTCCACTTCTTTATCAGTTGGGTTTGCGTGTACCCACTTCTAAACCCCTTGAATTCTGTTGCGCATCGAGTAGTGTCCTGCATTAGCCAAAATCGTGACAGTCCACCACGTGAATAGCTAATTCAGTCGCATGTGAGTAAATGCAAATATTCCCTAAAAACAACCGGGAAGGACAGTGATGCCATCAGAACCGTGGCGCGGGCTTCCTTTGAAATATCTTTGATGAATGCGCCTAAATGCGCCCGCGCCCGCTCGCGCTCCGTCCACTCCTCCACACACATGCTGCCTGTTCATACGCGAGGGCATGTCAGGGGAGGCTCTGATACAGAGAAAACCCGACCGATTTAATCAGAGACTGCGGAGAATCACGTCCAGACGTCAGTAAGTTATTATTTTCAGCGTGTATTTGCATTTGGGGCGTATACCCACTTCTCCAGGCACCACGACATGAGGTCCTTTTACTCTTCCTCTATTTTAGTGAATGCTTGTGCTACATTACAAACTAGGAGACCAGTATAAAAATTAAATGGGTATGCCGTCTGAATTTTTTTTTTTTTTTTTTTTTTTAAACACTGATCTGTGATCACAATCATTTAAACACTGATCTGTGTTTAAATGATTGCGCTGCATCTAAACGCATTAACCTGTTTTCTATCCACCTTATTTTTCCCATAAGAGTGGGTGCAGCCATTTGTACATTTTTTGTGTCTAGCTTCCGGTCTCATCTACTTCCAGCTATATTTAGCTGCACAAAAAGCTCGTTTTACTGCTTGATAATGCAAACTGGTGTGTCTTCCATATTGTTTTTTAATGTATTAACTTAATTATGAACAGACTGGTTTGTAGTGCAAACTGTTTTACCGTTTACTGCACTTCGATATTCTTCTCGTTATTTCCCTGTGGCGGATTATGAACCGGACGTCTAACACATTACCAGAAACAGCTTACTTCCGCATTTAAAAATAAGGTGGATATAAAATAAGTCATTGTAAAAACAGTTTTGTGAAATGCTAATTTTCTAAATCTGAAATTTCATTATAGATATGTGAGATTCTTGCTGGTGAAGATGGACAGCTTTGTAATAGAGAAGTTGAAGGAAAGGCAGCTTGATACCTTGGTTAAAACCTTTGAAGGTAAGTTATATCATTCAATATCATTCAATACCCATGATTTGTTTTAGAATTTGATCTTTTCATTAAAATAACCATAGTTACTGGTATGGCAATAAAATCAAACAATCAGTTTAACATTTAAAAGCTTTAACTTATTTAACCACATTTTTTTTTTTTTTTTTTTCAAATTTTATCAGATTTCACAAGACTTCAGGAAGCTACATCCAGAGGCAGACTTTTTGTAGACTGGGCTACAATTGCAGACCAAATTGTTGCCTATGCCCAGCAAGATGGAAAGGTGCATTAAGAGCTGGATGACAAGACTTCAGGTAAGGTATTTCTTATAATATGTCAATCTATAGAAACAAAATTCTGTATTTGACCATTTCACATGAAATTCTGTCAGTGAGGGGGAGATGTAGGCACGCGCAAGAAAAATAGGCTACAACCGCATCTCTGGTCACTTTAATATGTAATCTGTAATGTTAGTAATACCAGTCGGATGTTTTTGCACATCAATCTGACGATAAATGTGGCACACCCAGTTTTTCTGATGCACACCCAGAGTCTCTTTTCTGGCTACGCTACTGATTTGACACATCAACTGGTAAATACAATGGTACAGTAAGACTTAACTGGTTGCTTATTAGTTTGTGTATTGGCTGTTAATTAGTACTTATAAAGCACATACTGATGCCTTATTCTGCGTGAGCATATTCTACATCCCTGAATCCCACCCCATACCTAAACTTAACCTGCAGTAGTTGAATAGGGGTGGGGATTCATTTGCATTAATACCATTAATAATTTTTATTTATTTTTTTTTTATTATAATTTCATTATTTAAAGGAATGAAGAAATTTCAGTGTGTTGTTTTGATTATGAGATAAGTTTCACAGTTTGCACTGTATTATTCTTATGGTTTAGATGCTAAAGGGGAGAGTGCTTTCAAAGTCCTGCCCGTTCTGAAGGAAGGGTCCACAGAACCACAACCACAGAATTCTGGAAGCCATTCATTGACATACAACCTGTACATTGGTGAAAATACTAGTGTTCCAATCATTTTGGCCACTACTGTATGAAGTGTTCAGATGTAAAAGACTAAAAATGTGCAGTTAAAATGAGCATTTTTTCAGGCCTAAGTGTCTTCAAGACTAAGTGTCGTATAATTAACAGGTGGGGACCAGCATGGTGGATTTGTGCCTTGGGGACGAGACAACGACATCCCAGACCTTCACCATTGTTTCGGGCCGTGCCATTGAAGAGGACTCATTACCAGGGAATTTCTCCAGCTTGCAGTATATTATATTGATGAACATAAGTCTTCATGTGTGAATTTTTTAAGGCCAACAGTTTTTTTCTGGCCACTTGTAACATGTTTTAAATTGTCATATGTATTGTCTGGTGGACACTTTGTTTGGCTTAGTTTTAATAGCACAATGTTTGGAATGATTTTCATGTGGCAATAATTAATTTTTGAGTGTTCTGCTGCTACAATGTTGACAAAGAATGGGAATCTACAGTGCCTAGTTCACAAAGTAGTTCACAAAGTAGTGTTTTTTTTTCAATCAATCTACTAAAATTGTTGTTTTATGTGTCTATAATGGTTGGATAAAATGTGTGACAGCTGCACCCATTTGTCTGTAAATTTTAAAATTGTTTTAAAGAGAAATAAAACTCATTAAATTGATGTTTACAGTTTTACATTTTTTTTGTGTGTTTTTCTAACTCGGTTACAGAAAAGCAATAATAATTTTACATTCTTTTGTGATTATTTATTACTATTGGTAAATGTAAGGGTAGTAAGGCAATAAGACAACAAATAACCCAATGTTTAGGTTATGTTTAACCCAGCAACACAGTTAACCTGACCCACTGGTTGGGTCAAAAAAACAACCCAGCATTCTGGGTCAAATGGTTAAACCCAGCACTTGGGTCAAAACAACCCAACGCGTGTTCTGTCCCATAGTTACCCAGCGGCTGGGTTAAGGTTGGGTTATTTTTTAACCCAGCACTTTTTAGAGTGTAGTGTTTAATTCTCGCAATCTTCTTCTTGATGGTCTTTTTTTATTGGTTTTCACACATTTATTTCTCTTTCTGTTTTCTTTTCTTTTGTTGACTCCTGACTTAGCCGCTCTTGCAAACTGAAAACAATTACCTCATGCTTTTTTCTCATAACTCTATTTATAGATGTTCTTAGTTTTAATATGCCATTTCCTTGCAGGCATATCCAGTTTAACAGTGGACATCACAGGATATTCTGCCATGATTCTAGTTCGAAGGGAGCACATTCACCTTATTTTTTGCTGGCCATTTTGTGCGGCCATTTGTACATTTTATGGGTCTAGCTTCTGGTCTCATCCGCGTCCAGCTATTTTTAGCTGCACAAAACAGTTTGTGGAGTGGATTCTGTCACCAAATATCAAGGCCATCAAATAAAATGTGATGCAATTATGTATTTTTTTTTTTTTTTTTTTTTGTTTAACACTGTCCATTTTTTTCTACTTTTGGTCTTCATAAACATAATCAGTTTCATAGAAATGAAAGAGACACTGTAACTCCAAACTCAATTGTGTATTTTAGATGCATCACATCCCACAACTTCATCATCTGCAGAGAGAAACTGACAATTGCACCAAAACATAATAATATAAAATATAATAATATAAGATATTTTACAGGAATTTGGTCTTTATCACTATTTCCTGTTTCTATTTTTTGTTTTACTACAGACAATGAGATATATGAATCAAGGCAGATAGAGAGATTAAAAACAATATTAATAAAATAAACTATAAACAAACTATTATGAAAAGGATTTATAACACTATGAAGGTCCTGCAGTATATAGCACTTTCAAAGCAT
This sequence comes from Cirrhinus mrigala, assembly GCA_036247105.1. Taxonomy (NCBI): domain Eukaryota; kingdom Metazoa; phylum Chordata; class Actinopteri; order Cypriniformes; family Cyprinidae; genus Cirrhinus; species Cirrhinus mrigala. The sequence goes on from CM070024.1 coordinate 15,073,965, forward strand.
TGTTGTTAATGGGACCTTATAAAAAGGGTTCTGCTATTATTACAAGCCAAAGAATCCTAATTTACTGTTTAGAATATTTTTCATAATAGTGCATGTCTTTCAAGCACATATTTAACTGAAACGAAATCATTCAATCAGAAATTGTGAATTATCTCTTTCTGAAACATTTCATAAGATTTCCTGAAGACATGGCATAGAGAAAAGGATTCAGACAGCAGTTTAGCAAAGCCACAGCCTTGCTTGTATCACCGTATACTTGGCGGAAGGACTTCAGTTGACAGTGAACCTCTGGATGAGATGTTTCAATCAGAGTAGTGACTATATCAATCACATTGGTAATGTGCACAGGAGTCCAAAACACAAAGAAAGCCACAACGATTCTGATCACAAGTCTCTTCTTGTAAGTCCTAACATTTGTCCCCTGGTTTCTGGGTTCCTGGTCCTGTGGAGCTCTAGTTACACTGGAGTTCTTGGCTTTTTTACTCAACCCTTTGTGCAACCAGAGATAACATGTCAACATTGTCAAAAATGGGATGACGAACCCCAACAGGATCTCAAAAAGCAAAACAGTCACTTTTACAGAATGGGACTCCACTGTCCTCTGACATCTTAGCAATCCTTTCTTGTCTTTGAGTCCTTGAGTAAAAAGTACTGGTAGGGCAAAAGCAAAGGCTAGAATCCAGATGCCAATCAGCTGAAGGCGTCTGTGCCGTCTTTCTAGTCTCTGCAGTATTATCCCGTTAGTGACTCTTGACTTGATGACATTGTGATAGCGGTGCACGCTCATGGATGTGACCGTCAGGACACCAACATACAGACTCCAGTTAACCAAAAAATAGAAGAACTTACAAGACCATAGTGTGAGTTTCTGTGCAAACAGTATTCCATATAGTACAAAAGGAACCAAGCACAGGGTCAAAGCATCAGACACTGCAAGGTTAAGCATTAGTTTTAAGGTGAAGCTCAGATTTCTGTTCCACTCACGAGCAATGCTGATGATCACCGCGATGTTGCTTGGCAAACCAACCAAACAGCACAAACCCAGAACTATAGCAGGACCGATCTTCTGTGAACCCACAGCAGTGCTGTTGGATGTTAAATTGAAGCATGATCTTAGCTCCATCATCAAATATTGGTGTCTGGAAAATGCAAAAGCTTCCTTTATTAGAAACAAAATATATGAGCTATGACTGTTTGAAGATGTTGACACCTCCCACATCTAAACCAAAACCACAGCTTTGCTCTCACTTCCCAAGAATGAGCAGGAGATATGCATTTACACCTACACCTACACCTATAAACCGTGTGCTAACAAGATGAGGTTCTACTGAAAAGCAATTCATCCACACCAGACACAACACAGCTACAGGACGCAACAAAAATATTGACTAATCACATCCAATCAAAAGAGTGTGATGGAAGGCTTTCTCTTCCTCTGTAAGTGCTACACTCTGAGATACTCTTTTAAATATTCAAGGCTACCACATGACCACAATCACATGTCCATTTTCTCATGCAGTGCTTAAAAATACCTTGCAGACTAAAGAGTACAGTACACCGACAATGCGCTGACAGTAAGACAAGAGCAGCTTACTTCTGATATGAAACAAAATCTCACCTTTTAAATTCTGTCATTTTATCTTAAAAAAGTAAACCATAGAACAGTCACAAAGTAAGTTCAAATTCAAATGTAGAACCTACTCAGTATGCAATTTTTGACACAATGTCAGTGTCCTGGAAAGCACATAGTCCTGAGGACTGCACATGTGCATTGGCTGGTCTAGCCTGAAAAATAAGCTTTTTTCAACTTTATTTGAGCATAAGAAACAAAACTTCCAAGACACCCAGGTTTTAATTGAAAAATTTGCAGAAAATAGTTTGCTTCCACTCTAAACAAGGCAGATAAAGTATTAAAATATCAAATATCAAAATCAGTTAAGTAACAAGCTAAATAAATCAACTCAAACTAGCATTTGTAAATTTGTAACGCCAGACATTTGTATTGTCCAGTCCTCCTTTTGCAGGATATCTATTGAGCTCAGTCCTAATGCATCCGTTGTGTTGATGCTGCCTTCTTGCAATTCTTCTTGATGTTCATTTTTGGTTTATGGTTTTCACACATCTATTTCTCTTCCAGTTCTCTTCTCTTTTATTGACCCCTGATACAGCCACCCTTTCAAACTGAAAACAGTTACCTCATGCGTTTTTTCTTGCCTCTTATTTATGGCCATCTAATTACTCTATAGATGTTCTTAGTTTTTGTGGCATTTCCAGTCAGCATTTATTGCAACATAAAGTTTAAACCAGATAATATATGTGAATACCAATCTGAGTTTGGGGAAACCCTGGCTGAAATGATCAATGTGTTTCTCAATTCCGGTCCTCACATACCACCACTCTGCCCATTTTGTATCTCTTATCACATCAAACATTTGTTCTATTCACAGGGTATCACAGGGTTTTTTGCCATGATTCCAGTTCGAAGGGAGCATATCCACCTTATTTTTGTTGTAAGAGTGGGCACAGCTCTTAGAAATATTTAACTGAAAATAAATCATTCAATCAGTAACTGTTAATTTTCTCTTTCTGAAACATTTCATACGATTTCCTGAAGAGATAGCATAGAGAAAAGGATTCAGACCGCAGTTTAGTAAAGCCAGAGTCTTGCTTGTATCACTGTATACTTGGTGGAAGGACTTCAGTTGACAATGAACATCTGGATGAGATGTTTTAGTCAGAGTAGTGACTATATCAGTCACACTGATAATGTGCACAGGAGTCCAAAACACAAAGAAAGCCACAATGATGCTGATCACAAGTCTCTTCTTGTCCTAACGGTTGTCCCCTGGTTTCTGGGTTCCTGGTCCTGTGCAGCTGTAGTTATACCTAAGTTCTTTGCTTTTTGACTCAATTGTTTGTGCAACCAGAGATAACATGTCACAATTGTCAAAAATTGGATGACAAACCCCAACAGGATATGAAAAAGCAAAACAGTCACTTCTGCAAACTGTGACTCCAATGTCCTCTGACATCTTAGCAATCCTTCTTTGTCTTTGAGTCCGATGTGACTGTCAGGACACCAACATACAGACTCCAGTGACCCAAACAAAACAGAAATTACAAGACCAAAGGCTGAATATCCATCCAAACAGTATTCTATACATAATGAAAGGAGCCAAGCAAAGGGTCAAAGCATCAGACACCATTAGCTTGGCAAACCAGCCAAACAGCACAAACCCAGAACTACAGCAGGAGCGATCTTCTGTGAACCCACAGCAGTGCTGCTGGATGTTCAATTGAAGCACAATCTTAGCTCCATCATTATTGGTGATTATTCTGGAAAATGCAAAAGCTAATAGAAACATAATAAATGAGCTATGACTGATTGAAGAACAGGGGCTATGTTGACACCTCCCACATCTAAACCAAAACCACATCTTTGCTGCCCTAAAAAATAAGCTTTATTTTAACTTTATATGAGCATAAGAAACAAAATTTCCAAAACATTTGTTGTCAGATTTTAATTGATGATTTCAAATATGACATTTCATCATAAGCTTTGACAGCTTTGGAAAATTTGATGTTTCCCAATTCAAAGAGAAAGAAGATGTACTTGCATGCCTGAAATAGCTGCCCGAGAGGTGTTTCAAAGATGATAGTCTGAATAAAATGACTTGCCTTATACTAGGGACTTTGGTTGTAATGAAAGACAGAACAAGTCAGCAGTGTGGTACAACATAGATGAAAATAATGCTTGTTTCAGTTACCCGGAGGAGTGAACTGATACAGAGTGTGAAGACCTGTTCTCACCAAGATTGATAACCTATAACATTAAACGTAAAGTTTTAAATATCATCATAAATTTAATAGAATTGCAGAGTCCATACCACAACTACAATAATAACGGTAGAGAGGAACAACATTGTTGGAAATACTTTGGAAAACACTGATTGTTAATAGTGCAGTCAATATTAGCGTATTAATGCAGGTGATTAATTTTTCCTGTTTAATGGTGTTAAAAATATTTAATGCAGTTAATGCAGGGGCGGGGCTAGGGTTGGCCACCGCTGCTTCTGTCTCTTTTTTTGTGACAAGATGTGTGTTTATTTAGTCGCAGAATGTTCTCACAACCACATCAAATGGGAGACTTTTCAGACGTGCACTCCAACTTCAGTGCCAGGCGCTATTCAAACCAGTGTGGGAATGGTACAGGTGACAAGGCAGCTTCACTAGAACAACAGTGAACAGCGGTCAAATGAGATGTTGTCAGGCCACATGTCAGAAAAAATGAATTTACCTGTCCTGTTAGCCGTTATACTGTGCTCGTAGCATGCACAAATACGGATGCATGTAAATATAAAGATTAATAAATGTTGGATAGCTCTCAATTAATACTGTAATGTTGAATGGCTATAGTCAATAGTTATATAAGGAAAATATAAGGAAAAAAAATAACTTCCTAGAGATATCAGTCATATTGGTATAAGAGATACCTTCAGTCATTCCGTCAACAAATATTAAAAATACAATGATGTTTCTACTTTTATTTGAAGATTGTGATGTGAAAAAAGTATGTAAAACTCCCACTCCCATGAAGCATTGCAAATGTCATAATCCAGTTACATAATCGGTGTCGCTATGCTGTCAAAAAACACGCATAACGGCGAAAGCAACTGACCAGTCAGCCCAAAGCAAAATTTGAAGTCTGGCACATTTGCAGGAAATAATTTGTTTCCACAGTGAAAAATAAGGTGGATAAAGTATTAAAATACAATATGTCAAAATCAGTTAAGCAGTTAGCTAAATAAATTAACTCAAACCAGCAAAATACTTTGTACACTCTAAAAAGTGCTGGGTTAAAAAATAACCCAACCTTAACCCAGCCGCTGGGCAACTATGGGACAGAAGACGTGTTGGGTTGTTGACCCAAGTGCTGGGTTTAACCATTTGACCCAGAATGCTGGGTTGTTTATTTGACCCAACCAGTGGGTCAGGTTAACTGTGTTGCTGGGTTAAACGTAACCTAAACATCGGGTTATTTGTTGTCTTATTGCCTTGCTACCTTTATATTTACCAATAATAATAAATAATCACAAAAGAATGTAAAATTATTATTGCTTTTCTGTAACACAGTTAGAAAAACACAAAAAAATGCAACTGTAAACATTAATTTAATGAGTTTCATTTCTTTTTTAAAACAATTTTTAAATGGGTGCAGCTGTCACACATTTTATCCAACCATTACAGACACATAAAACAACAATTTTTAGTAGATCAGTTACTTTAAAACACAAAACTGTGTAAACTAGGCACTGTAGATTCCCATTCTTTGTCAACATTGTAGCAGCAGAACACTCAAAAATTAATTATTGCCACATGAAAATCATTCCAAACATTGTGCTATTAAAACTAAGCCAAACAAAGTGTCCGCCAGACAATACATATGACAATTTAAAACATGTTACAAGTGGCCAGATAATACTGTTGGCCTTAAAAAATTCACACATGAAGACTTATGTCCATCATTATAATATACTGCAAGCCGGAGAAATTCCCTGGCAACGAGTCCGCTTCAGTGGCACGGCCCGAAACAATGGTGATGGTCTGGGATGTCATTGTCTCATCCCCAAGGCACAAATCCGCCATGCTGGTCCCCACCTGTTAATTATACGACACTTAGTCTTGAAGACACTTAGGCCTGAAAAAATGCTCATTTTAGAAGAAAATTTCAAACTGCACATTTTTAGTCTTTTACATCTGAACACTTCATACAGTGGTGGCCAAAATGATTGGAACACTAGTATTTTCACCAGCTAAAAAATGGTTTTAAGTCAGTGATTTCTATTTTTTGCTGTAGTGTGTCAGTGGGAAATATCAGTTTGCATTTCCAAAAATTCATTATATACATATAGAAAAAGTAAAACAAAACGTACAGGTTGTATGTCAATGAATGGCTTCCAGAATTGTGTGGTTGTGGTTCTGTGGACCCTTCCTCCAGAATGGACAGGACTTTAAAAGCACTCTCCCCTTTAGCATCTAAACCATAAGAATAATACAGTGCAAACTGTGAAACTTATCTCATAATCAAAACAACACATTGAAATTTCTTCATTCCTTTAAATAATGAAATTATAATAAAAAAAAATAAACAAAAAGTATAATGGTATTAATGCAAATGAATCCCCACCCCCATTCAACTACTGCAGGTTAAGTTTAGGTAAGGGGTGGGATTCAGGGATGTAGAATATGCTCATGCAGTATGTGCTTTATAAGTACTAATTAACAGCCAATAAACAAACTAATAAGCAACTAGTTAAGTCTTACTGTACCATTGTATTTACCAGTTGATGTGTCAAATCAGTAGCGTTGCCAGAAAAGAGACTCTGGGTGTGCATCAGAAAAACTGGGTGTGCCACATTTATCGTCAGATTGATGTGCAAAAACATCCGACTGGTATTACTAACATTACAGATTACATATTAAAATGACCAGAGATGCGGTTGTAGCCTATTTTTCTTGCGCGGCACGCGTCCCTACATCTCCCCCCTCACTGACAGAATTTCATGTGAAATGGTCAAATACAGTTGAATTTTGTTTCTGTAGACTGACATATTATAAGAAATACCTTACCTGAAGTCATGTCACCCAGCTCTTAATGCACCCTTTCCATCTTGCTGGGCATAGGCACAGGGGCGGATCTACCGCGGTGGCACCGGGTAGCAACTGCCACTCTAAGAAAAAACTGTGCCACCCCACCTGCCACCTCAGAATAAAATATAAATGTAAGCAGTGTTTCATGTGCTGCTTTTCAACCGCAGCAATGATAGCGTAACGCAATAAAATGTGCACGATAGTTGCACGCGCACGATAGTTGCACGCGCACGCAGCGCGCCCAGGGTATTTGACTTCATTAACAAATGACTCTTATGAACCGGTTCGTTTTGAGTCAAAAACACAAAGCGCGGCCCAGTTCAGTTACGAACTGTTTTACGTTTGTTCGTGAATCAGATAATTACTGCTTCTCGGTTAACTCAGAAGTCCTCTGAGACATCTAATCCCGTCTGGATATGTCTGAGATTCATCGCGTAATTGTTTGGTGATCCGATTCTCTGACCGCTCGCACCACGTTCATCATGGATATAGGCCTTTTTGCCGTATCCGACGAAACAATAATAACATGAAATCAATAAGAAGATGCCGATCACGGAAACTAATAGCAGAGTCAGGTAAGCATCTGGTCATATTGCAGTTTTCTCGATTGTTAACACAATGTAACTTATGTTAGTTGGCTTATATTCCCAAACCATTAATTCAGTGCTAAATACAAAGACACATTTCTCAAAAAGTTTAACAATAAGTAAGCTAAATATTAAGTAGCAAAACTGATGACACACCAATCAGAATCTCTGCATCCAACGGAGAGAAGAGAGAAATGAACGAATCGTTTACACGGGTATTATACTTACACATACAGTATAATTATAGTACAGTACCAGTACATTAGATGATGGAAATTTTACTATTCTATATGTACAGTAAACTATAGTATGTTGTACACCTTCAGACGTGTGACTGTCAAATTTTATTTGTAATCATTTTTATGTGTAGCCTACTGCATTTTTGCAGAACTGAGAAATGACTACCTAGAGATATAGTCTTGTGTCAGGAAACTAAATAGTACTGTATACTCTAATGAAATTTAACCACATGTGCAGAGTTCATATACAGTTCTTTGTTATTTGAACTTTTCTAGTGCTTTTCATTTACTGCAAAATTACTTTACAAGAATAAAAAAATATATTTTCCCAAAAGTTAATTGCTGAATTAGCAATCTGTAATTCAATTTACAGTGCACAGCATAAATGAGTACACCCCCTTTAAAACTTAACAAATTGAGCAATTACTCTTCACTTGAAAGACATTTTACATTTATATACATTAAGAGGGGGTGTACTCATTTATGCTGTGCACTGTATGTTGTATACACTGAAAAAAAAAATTTGTTGGATTAGCATAAAAAAAATGTACATCGGTTGCACGTATTTTTATTATGTTCTTTCAACATAATTTATATCCATTTATGTTACGTAACTTGTGTTCGTCAAATGAACATGATTTTTTTATGTTGTTTTTATGCTTTTTATGCCATGTTACCTTGTTGATTTAACATGATTTTTTTTTTTTTTAGTTAAAGCTTTATCCACCATATGCAGTGGTGCTTCAATAAATTACATAAAACTATGATAAAATGTATGATAAATCCAGATATAATTAATTACAGAATAAAAAAAACTTTAAACTATAAGCACTACATAAACATTAAATAAATAATAGCATTTTAGCAACCTTAATATTGTCGAGGCAATAAGCAAAAACATTTTTTGGAAAAAAAAAAAAAAAAAATTTAATAGTACACAACAATCCATACAGATTACAGACATAGCTCATTAGCTTGAAATGCGTTTGTTAAAATATTATACATAAAATATTACACAATAAGAACAATAACAGCATACATTTTTATAAGAAAGACCTTGAAAGTGTGCTGATTTTAAAGATTCACCATTATACTCCTCAAAGGGATCATTCACCAAAAAAATGAAAATTCTGGTATTATTTACTCACCCTTAAGTTGATCCAAACCTGTATGAATCATTTGTTCTGCACAAAGCAAGGCATTTTGAAGGATTTTTGAGGCCACACAACTTGAAAAACTATGGAAGTCAATGGTGCCCTAAAACTGTTCGGTTATAAGCATTCTTCAGAACAAAGAAATTCATACAGGTTTTGAACAACTTAAGGGTATGTAAATGATACCAGAATTTTAATTTTTTAGTGAATGATCCCTTTCAGTTAGATGGGCAGTTGAATTTTGCAGTAGCTAATGCCAAGTCATCCAAATCAGTGTAAGATTATCTGGCCCTCATTGATGATCCTGATGTCCCCTGGTCTATCATGGGCATTGTCTCCTCAATGCATCTTGGGATGAGGGCTTCATCTGCAGCCTGGAAAATGCACAGTTAAAAAAAAATGATATTCAGTACTACTCTGGAAATATCAAACATAAGTTCAATGTTTAGTAACATCAGTATTCCAAGAAATGTAAACTTGAATATAATAAGAATCAGTCGGGGTCAACAAAGACTAATTACAGATAACTGTTAGACCTCAGTTCTAGGATTGTGAATGGTAGGCCAAGAAATACAATAGTGTCTTCCTAAAACAAACAGTAAAATTATATAGAACACTGTGAATACGTACATGAATAATGGTAGAAATATCCAAAACATTCACACTTTGGACGTTTCGGTAACTCCAATCTAACTGCAACTGCTACTGTGCGCCCTTAATACACTGGCACATTCAACGGACAGGGAGAGAGAAAAATAATAGATTGATATTAAAATTTGTAACATCATCAGACAAAGAGATTTTAAAAGTAGCAAAAATGTGTTTGAGATTCATACATACCATTAACGTAAAGGCTTTGGACTGACAGTGAAGTGGATGTCAATAAGTGCACTCGTCTAGTGAAATATCGGATATCTGTAAAATATCAGAAGTATGCATCAGTTTTAAAACAGTTAAGAATTACTATAAGTAAGAGTATTGGATTATGCTTATCAAATAACATGAAGATGCATTTCATTCAAAGCAGTCATCAGAGATGTATGCATGTGAATGCAACCTCTTAAAACAAAAGTAAAATATATATAAAATATAGTTTAATAATACTTACTACTACTAAACAGCATTCCAAAAAAAAAGGAGAATAAGAGGTCTTCACAGGACAGGAGAAACCAGACATCTAAAAAGAAAGCATATACAATGTTAATTTTCTTTACAACAACATGCATTGTACTGGCGTTTTGGTTGTCTGTAATAAAGTCTTATTCATTATAAGTTGTCATAAAAAGCAACATAACTTAAATAACATCCAGCTTATCAGGAACGCAGCATGTGTGTAAATCACGCGATATCCGTCTTTGATCTCGTATGTGTCTGATCCACGTCTCGGCTGCACTTTTTTTTCCACTCGTCCCCTGACTGCAGCCGCCTAACGTTACTCTCATCTACATTTCAGCTTATGTTAGCATCTCAAAGAAGCCCATCCTCTACACTAAATGCGGCACAGCGCGACAAATCCCCGACAGTTAACAATAGAACGGATTCCCTGTTCTACTGTATTTCTGATGCAGTTCAAGCACTTTGAAACGGCCACTTCGTCGCGTAACGTTAACGTACACAGCTTGAAGCTGCTGCGGCACGGCAAGGCAACGGTAACGTCCGGTGTACACGGTTCAGTTTCTCATCACTCTGACTCCTTTAGCCATCATACCGACATGCAAATAAAAAGATTACACGCATTTCGAACACTCAAACGGTAATACAGACAACATTTTCAGAAGAGGCTAAAGCTAGTGTTAATGTTTACTAACATACAAACGCATAAAAGTAACTTAAAAAAAAAAACAATGTTGTTTGATATTACAATTATATAAAACCTGAGTGAAAATATGCACATTTAAATACAGAATGGCTACTCTAAACTAAATTTTATTTTCAAGTTTTAATTAACTTACCTCAGTGCAGAGCTCAGATCCCATCCACAGCGAGAGACAAAATGGCGATGGGTGCGAATCGGTTTCCTTTGCAAAGGGGCGGGGTTTATGAAGAAAACATAACTACTTAATTTAGCTTCAACATGATTGATTCTATGAAATTGAACATCCTTACAGAATAAATACATGATACATGATTAAAATATGTTTAGATGAGAAGCATAAATTAATCATGTAAGAAATGCGAAATGCATATTTAAAAATTCAACAACCTCCCCATTGCCTTTTTTTTCAGTGTACTGTAATAGACCTTGAGTTGCAAATTAATTCCTAATAAGACTTTTTTGTTAGTGTTATTGATCTCATGAGTGTTCACTGGGCAGGAGAGTCATTGTTGTATTTGAATTTTGTGTAATCATTTAAGAACTCCTGTGATAATTAGATTGAAACATTTGAAAGACAAATTTATGCTGGCTTGTCTTAAGACTCGTTTAAAAACATAAATAGTTTGGTCAGTTACATGTTCTAGATCAGTGTTTCCCAACCTCGTTCCTGGAGGCACACCAACACTACACATTTTCCAACTTTTCCTGATCAAACACACCTGAATCAACTCATCATCTCGTTAGTAGAGACTCAAGGACCAGAAATATATTGGTCAGATAAGGGAGACATCCAAAATGTGCACTGTTGGTGTGCCTCCAGAAACAGGGTTGGGAAACACTGTTCTAGATGTTTGCTAAAGTGTTGCTAGTTGGTTCCTAGGATATTCTGGGTGGTTGCTAGGCTCTTGCTTTGCGGTTGCTGGGGTGTTGCTAGATTTTATGGTTGATTATGTGTTATGAGTGATTATAGACATTCCCAACACTGTTAATAACAGAAAATCAAATATTGTTTCCAAAAGAGCTCCAGTTTCAGTGCTTTGATATTATAATATTTCTTACTAATTGTTAGGAAATGAACAATAAATCATCGACATTAACATCTTAAACTTGCACTAAAACGTGATTTATACTAAGTAGTAATTTAATAGAATCGCATGTCTTCTTTAGTGATACAAGCTCAGAAACATTTACTGTATAACCTGTTGAAGTTTTTTTTTTTTAAATTGTTTATTGACTTGTTGCCATGATGGACATTGAAATGTTATTTATTTTTCATTTTAAACAAAACAATATTTGTGAACACAACTGTGTATGTCAGACTATAAATCCACAAAAACTATGCATGGGGGCTTTCTTTGGTGTTGCCACCCCTCATAGACCCCATGCCACCCCTTTGCCACCCTGAAAATTATTTTCTAGATCCGCCCCTGCACAGGCAACAATTTGGTCTGCAATTGTAGCCCAGTCTTCAAAAAGTCTGCCTCTGGATGTAACTTCTCATCTTCACCAGCAAGAATCTCACATATCTAGAATGAAATTTCAGATTTAGAAAATTAGAACTTCACAAAACTGTTTTTACAATTACTTATTTTATAACCACAAGTTTCCTACGCCCCATGAGGCCTTGCGTCAAAAGTGGGAGCGTCTTCTGGTTCAAAGTAGACAAGCAGGACGTGACACTCATTCATTCAACAGCTGACAGGAGTGATGGGCAAACGAAGCCTCGTGAAACACCGAGACATTCCTCTGACTGTTTCGGGAAGAGATTCAACGCTTCGAGTGTGTTGAAAACAGCGCGATCTGGTTGTTAGTAAAAAATAAAGCAGCCAAAAGCCTGTGAAGCTCCGTCGGAAGAAGCATTCATCACAATTTCCATAGATCGACTCATGTTATATGCACAAATAAAAGCCTAACCATGTGTGTGTTTGTTTGTTGAATTTCTGACTCTGATCAGTTAATTTACCCATTAAACAGAGCCATTAAATGCCAGTACGATTATCAATATGATGTAATATAAGAAAAATGTACACATATATTAATTGCGTATGGCAAATATTTAAATTTCATGAACAAATTTTTATTCTTCATATTACTTGTATGACTGGGTATTAAAAATTTTAATTATTAAATAAGTCCCAGTAAAAACGTACTCCAAAGTAAGATCTGGGGGTCGAACATTAGGACATGCAAAGTGAATCGCGCACTTCTATGAAAGTGATATTTATGTTAACAAGCCTCGAATCGAGGCTTCATCTGGCATACCCTTTAACACAAGCTCTGGTGTCTCGGTTCAAATGTCATTCACTAGTTGATCGTCATTCAAGATTTAGCGATCCAAACTTGCTAAGGATGTGGGAACACAAATTTGAACAGCATATGTTGTCCCTAAGAACCGCAATGACATCTCTCATAAAGGTGTGCAACTTTACAAAGTAAACAATGGTCCAAAAAACACTTAGCCTCTTCGCTAATTAGCACACAAAATACCATTTGTATACTACGTCCGCCGCCTCACCGGAAGTTGTACCCACGTTCTTTTTTACAGTAGCGCCCCCCAGAAACTTATGGATTGAAAGCAGGCTAATGCGTTTAGATGCAGCGCAATCATTTAAACACAGATCAGTTCTATTATGCTGATATCACGGGAAAGCTTCTCAAGCATTTTAATATCGCGAGATCTCGTAAACGTTTAAAAAAAAAAAAACGTTTTACGCAGTAGTGTCAAATTAAAACAGTTTGATTGAATTGTTGTAAAACTTTGGCGATCTTCAGAGTTAGAACACAAATACTGTATGCACTGGAGCGTTTGTCAAACACGTGATGATAATATTCTATATTATTCGGTACTTGAAGGCAGCCCAAGCTAGCATCTCACCACTGAACTGCATTTATCAGTCTCCAATCTGAAGGGCAGAACCTACACTGTTTAAAAAAAAAAATGAGACGGCATACCCATTTAATTTTTATACTGGTCTCCTAGTTTGTAATGCAACTTAAGCATTCACTCATAAACGTCACTTATAAAGGAGTGGACATAAGCCGTATACCTGAACAGCCCTAAAAGTAAGGAGCATAGCGTAGCTAATGCAGCTACCTGAGGAAAAAAAGAGCGCGAAAATGCACAACATAAAAATGATGGATCTATCGTTGGATTCGGGACGTCGCAGACATTGACTTGAAAAAAAAATATGCCTTTAAAAGATCAATTTTAGTACGACAATTTTAGAATGACATAATTCTGGCAAAACATTACAAAGCCATACAGTATGCAGACAGTAACTGAACTTACCCCGTATTTCTAACCTATGTCTATTTTCATGAAGCGTTAAAAAAAAGGATGGTACTGTTAAAAAAAGGATGTGTACTGTATATAAATAAAACTTCGCACATGCACACACACACACACAACTTTTATTTAAGCGATTGTTGAGGCAAAAAAGTACCTCACTACAGGCTGCTACTTAACGTTCGTTAATCATTCACAGAATAAAACGCTAACCCCGCACAGCAACATATCAAATATTGCATTAAACAGTGAAATCACTGTGCTTTAAACCACAACTTATTAAAAAATAAAGGTAAATAATCATATAATCATATTAATTTATTGTATAATCCTGCTTGCTGCGAATTGCGTGACCGCCTGACTAGGAGACCAGTGAAGAATCCAGAAAGTTCAATGAAGTGGAAAAATAAACAAACCGGTTGGGTTAAAATAACCCAACCCGCGTGTTCAGTGGTGAAAGAACCCCTAGAGTCCATTTGACCCAGCATGATCAACCCAACAATGTGTTTACAGAAATAACCCAGTACTTTTTAGAGTGTAGGCTCACCGTTTGGAGGGTGATCTTCTCTTTCATTTGTATAGACCAATCCTCCGTGTGCAGAAGTCTCAAGCTCAGTCTATCAATAGTGTTTGATGCTGCTTCCTTGCAATATTCTTCTTGATGTTCTTTCTTGTTTTGTGGTTTTCACACGTTTATTTCTCTTCAGTTCTATTGTTGACTTCGAATGTAGCCCCTCTTGCAAACTGAAGACATATAGCTCATGCTTTTTCTAGGCTTTTACATACAGCCATATCATTATAGGATGTTCTTAGTTCTTAAATTTAATATGACATTTCTGGTCAGCATTTCTTGCAATATATATATATATATACAGGGGTTGGACAATGAAACTGAAACACCTGGTTTTAGATCACAATTAGTATGATATTGAGCCTCCTTTTGCAGCCAATACAGCATCATTTCATCGTGGGAGTGACAAATACAAGTCCTGCAAAGCAGCCAGAGGGATTTTGAGCCATTTTCCTCTTGCAGAACAGTGGCCAGGTCACTATGTGATGCTGATGTGGGAAAACGTTTCCTGACTCGCTCCTCCAAAACACCCCAAAGTGGCTCAATAATATTCAGATCTGGTGACTATGCAGGCCATGGGAGATGTTCAACTTAATTTTCATGTTCATTAAACCAGTCTGTCACCAGTCTTGCTGTGTGTATTGGTGCATTATTATCCTGATACAGAGCACTACCTTCAAGGTACAATGTTTGAACCATTGGGTGCACATAATGAAACTTTACACTCTGCTCTAACTGGTGTAATGTACAGTAAGTGAAGATTGGGCACCAGACAGCGCAAATATAGCCATGAGACCTCCAATACTATATTGGCGAGTGTTTCAGTTTCATTGTCCAACCCCTGTATATATATATATATATATATATATATATATATATATATGAAGAGTTCAGATGCAAAACCAGATAAAAGGCATCTCGGTCAAAAATGAGATAATGATACTGAGTGAATGCTCTTAACACATATTATACGTCCATCAAATATTTTTTCTTCAAACTCGCTAAAATACCAGCCTCAGCCCAATCAGAAGTACCGGTACTTACATAGAAACCTATACGTCTGAGCCTGATAAAAATGCATTTTTTTTAAAGAAAGACATCAGATGGATTTATCTGGTTTTGCATCTGAACTCTTCATATATATATATATATATATATATATATATATATATACACTCGGCGAAAAGACTTCAGTTGACAATGAACATCTGGATGAGATGTTTTAAGTGAAAAGGTGTGTGTTTGCAAGAAGGAAATCCATCATTTAAGTATTTAAAGTGCTACTTCTGGCTAAATTATTGTAATGTTTTAATCAGCTGCTTAAACTGTCCCTCTGACAGCACCCATTCACTGCAGAGGATGCATTGATGAGAGATTTAATGCCAAATTTCTCCAAATCTGTCTTGGTGAAGAAAAACTCATCTGTACATTTGATAATCTGAGGGGGAGTCAATTTTGTATTTTTGGGTGAACTTTTCCTTTAAAAAGAAATGTCAAAACATTGTGCCTTATCCTGGCTATGGTGTAGCAAAAGTGGATCTGCTTAACTTCAGGAATGAGTGGCTTAAGTTTATTTTTGCAACAAGTTATGTTCATATCATAACACATTTTAGAGCAAAACTGTCTGTTTAGTTTCTAGGGTCAAAGTAAGTGTGGAAAATGGTCTAACACACTAAATTATTACTGTTTTTGGACAAAGTAACCTTGATTAACATGAACATGTATAGTACAGCATATCAGTTTCAAAAATGCATATCCTTGCATATACAGCAAAAATAAATTACACAAAAGGAACCTGCAAAATTTCCATGAGAACAATTTATTATAAAAAGCACTGACAAATATACAAGATTAAAAAAAAGAAAAGTCACTGAAACATTTTTTTTTCTAAAGACACGGTTCACCACTTCGAACATAAAAATGTAGTTTACGCGATGACAAAGTTCAATAATAAAGACTTGCAATGCATCTATAAATGACAAACAAAATGCACACATTTCTATGCAATCTAAATTAACATAATGCAGACAGGCCAGAAAATCAGAGATTTCATAAACCTCAATGGACCTCGCCAACACCTAAACACCACATCTTCATCCGTTACTCCATCAGACTGCGCTCACAGAGACAGTCCACGGTTATGACAAAACCTTACGCTTCTCAATTGTAGATGAAGTTAAACCTGTGCAGGGGAATTAATTTGCAATCATTTGTTTAATTAGACAGCATTAATTTTATATCAATTTTAAATTAAGTGAAGTTCATTTACTGGGTTCAAAAAGTAATATCCCACCTGCTCAGCAGCTGTGGAAGACTGGATATAATTGGGCCATATCCAGGAGCGTTATCATAAAGCTCAAACAAGGGGGCGGCCACCAGCTTGTAGTTCTTTGGCACAGCAAACAATGCTAAAAACATACAACACACAAGTTAAACTGTAGAATCGGTTTTTACTCAGGGTACATCGAGTAAACCGAATGCAATTGGTCCTACCTTTTTCTTGCAGCTGTACTAGAAAAAGCTTCTTATGTTCTTTAGGCTTAGTGATGTGTGCTGGAATATAAGGGTACTGTGAAAGGAAATCAGACATGTTCAGTGTGATTTACTATTGAATCAAACTACATATATATACAGTTGAGGTCAAAAGTTTACATACACGTTGCAGAATCTGCAAAAAGTTACCAAAATCTTTTTTTTTTTTTTTTTTTTTTTTATTTAGTACTGACCTGAATAAGATATTTCGCATAAAAGACGTTTATATAAAAATGACCCCATTCAAAAGTTTACATACACTTGATTCTTAATACTATGTTGTTACCTGAATTATCCACAGCTGTGTTTTTTTTTTTGTTTAGTGATAGTTGTTCATAAGTCTCTTGTTTGTCCTAAACAATTAAAACTTCCCGCTGTTCTTCAGAAAAATCATTCAGGTCCCATAAATTTTTTTGGTTTTCCAGCATTTTTGTGTATTTGTACCCTTTCCAACAATGACTGTGATTTTGAGATCTATCTTTTCACACTGAGAACAACTGAGGGACTCATATGCAACTATTACAGAAGGTTCAAACACTCACTGATTCTTCAGAAGGAAAAAAAAAAATACATTAAGGTGTAAAGGGGTGTAAACTTTTGAAAACTGCTTTTAATGCATTGTTTCTCCTTCTGGAGCATCAGTGAGTATTTCAACCTTCTGTAATAGTTGCATATGAGTCCCTCAGTTGTCCTCAGTGTGAAAAGATGGATCTCAAAATCATACAGCCATTGTTGGAAAGGGTTCAAATACACAAAAACCAAAGAATTTGTTGGAACTGAAGGATTTTTCGGAAGAACAGCGGGCAGTTTAACTGCTCAGGACAAACAAGGGACTCATGAACAACTATCACTTAAAAAAAACAACAACTGTGGATCATTCAGTATTAAGAATCAAGTGTATGTAAATTTTTATAAATTTAACTATTATTTTCTCTTATGGACTACATGTAAATGTCTTTTAAGTGATGTACCCTATTCAGGTCAGTACTAAACAAAAAATAACATGCATTTTGTATGATCCCTCTTATTTTGTTAAAATAATTAACATTTTACAGATTCTGCAAGGTGTATGTAAACTTTTGACCTCAACTGTATTTCATTCTGTATAGTTAATGTGCTTGAAAGTGAACAAAATAATACTGTTAGTGATCAAGTGTGTGTCTGTCTGAGGGAAAGGGAACAAAGTAGTTACCTGAGGTGGTTCAAAGTTTGGTCTCCACCAGTTCCCAATACAGTCATCAATGACCCAGTCCTGTTTCACACCATCCTGACGCCCCAAAATCTTGAAAACACATTTAGGAATTATTTTTAATTGATTTTTCACATTTTTCTTTGCTGGTTTTGTTACATAATATGGTCATATAAGATGGTACAAAGCTCTGATAATAAGTGTTTTTGTCTTGACTTGGCTGATTGGCATTTACACTGTCTGAAATCATTTGTGACCCTGGACCACAAAGCCAGTCTTAAGTAGCACGGGTATATTTGTAACAATAGCCAAAAATACATTGTATGGGTCAAAATTCTCGATTTTTCTTTTATGCCTAAAAAAATCATTACGATATTAAATAAATATCATGTTCCATAAAGATATTTTGTATGTTTCCTACCATAAATATATAAAAAATTAACTTTTGATTAGTAACACGCATTGCTAAGAATGTCATTTGGACAACTTTAAAGGAGATTTTCTCAATATTTTGATTTCTTGCACCCTCAGATTCCAGATTTTCAAATAGTTGTATCTCAGCCAAATACTGTCTTATCCTAACAATAAATAAGAATGGGAAGCCTATTTATTCAGCTTTCAGATGATGTATACAGGTCATTTTCAGAAAAAAGAACCTTATGGCTGGTTTTGCGGTACAGGGTCACATTTATCATTTTAAATACAGTCAGAAAAGCAATCAATAATACCTCAGTCATTAGTCGTTTTAACCCCTCCACCTCATCCTCTCCAGGGTTCAACTCACCCCCAGGACTGTATATATTTAAAAAAAACAATATATAAACTGTCAGCCACTGACAAATGTATCAGAAGATACTTTTTACAAATGCACGATGAACAAATAAACCAATGCAAACACAAGTCATAGTAAAACAATAAACAAAAATGTATAAACTTTCAACAATACAGTACAGCTTAACCACTGAAAAGCACCCATTTGAATTGATCACATCCTTAACACAAACAAACTCCATTGAATCGCTGGCTTACAGTTTGAAGAAGGTGGTTCCCAGCTGCAGCAGCAGAACATGAGGGAGCCTGTGCTCATGAACAATCAGAACACCTTCCACTGTCCGCCGCATCCCGATTTTCTCAAATTCTTCCCGCATCCGCTGAAAGCGTGCGGCTACCGAGCTGTCCTTCTCATAGAGCGGCTCCTTGGTGCCGAATGTGTAATTAGTTAGTGGGTATCTGCAAAAAACAAACATCATGATGTTCAGGAGTCATTTAAATGAGGATATGATAAAACGTTACTGGTCCAGTGGGGGAATCAGTACATAGGACAGACATATGGTTTTATATATCATCCTATATATATATATATTAGAATGATTACTGAAGGACCGTGTGACACTGAAGACAGGAGCAATGATGCTGAAAATTTAGCTTTGAAATCACAGAAATAAGTTACATTTTAAAATATATTCAAATAAAAAGCAATTATTATAAATAGTACAAATATTTCACAAAATTGCTGCTTTTGCTGTATTTTGGTTCAAATAAATGCAGGTGAAAAGAAGTAAAAAGAATAAACTTTAAAACTTTACATTAAACCTTAAATATCTTGATTAGTAGTGTAAATAGCTCACAACTTATGGAGAGAAATACCTGGATGATACAATTAACTAACTGACTAACGAACTAAAAAAATAAATACAGATTTAAAGATTACACTGGTACACTTAGCGATGGCTAGTTACACTGCAAACATATGTAAACAGAAACATGTGTCGCCACTGTAATGGACATATATGCAATGTCGTACCGATTAATTGTGCAACTCCACAATAAATCAGAATGAATCAGAACATTTTTATATATTATTATTACTACATGTGAACGTACGGGTTAATATAAACGTGCACACGCATCCAAACAACAGTAACCAGGAAGGAGTTACGATTGTTTGCCATTTTCAAACGTGAAGCTACTTCAGAAAGAAGCCATCATGCACCACTTAGATCGCTAAGCATTGGTTATGAAATAAACATAATTGCACAAGCAGTTTGCATTGCTGAATGTTACTCACAGATTGATTGTTCTCTCCAGGGTGAGCGGTTTAGCCGGCTGGCTAATGTATTTATTGCCGAACTGATTTACTCCACGAGGCCAACCGGTAGATGATCGATTAGGAGGTACAACTGACATCGTATGTCGAATAATATAGTGGCTTCTTAATCTTGGCACTAATCACGTTTTTTTACTGTTGATTACGATATTAGTGGGATTGAATTGCACAGCCTTGGCGCTCGATGAAAAGGGGAATTCGGCACTCTGCTGTGAAAGTACATCCGGGACACCCGGCTACGTCCTGTGTTACGACCGTGCGTTTCGCTTTACGGCTCGTCTGCTTCCTGACATACGTCAGCATTGACGCTATTTAAATCTGTTAATAATTTTTATATTGTTGGATAAGTGAAATGTGTTTTGCTATACTCATATACATGTTATTATTTTATTAAGCCATCTTTCTTTCTTGATCACCACTGCAAGTAATCGCAATGGAAAAAATAAACCATTTATCTGTGGTAGGGGATAGTAACACCAACGGAATAAAATCTATTTCTAATTGCGTACCTTTATCATCCTTTTTTAAAAAATGCTAACCTTATCCAGCTATTTTTAGCTGTACAAAACAGCTTGTTTTGCTGCCTAATATAGCAAATTGGTGTGTCTTACCATATTATTTTAATGTATTATCTTAATTATGAGTACTGGTTTGTAGTACAAACAGTTTTACCATTCACTGCACATTGTTATTCTTCCCGTTATTTCCCTATATAATGTTTTCACGACCCATTATCAGTTGGCCATATTGGCAGTACAGAATGTAAACAATGCCACTGAACCGAACAAAACTTGCATATTTTGCTGATTATTGCTGCTGAAAATGATTAATTATTGTCATGTTTTGGGCTGTACTAATCGGTCAGACCAGGAAAAAAAAAATGGAGTATCACAGACTGCCAAAAGTTATAACAAATCAAGTAGAAGAGTGCAAAAAACTGTCTGAGGAACAAAAGGCATTTGTGGTTAGTCAGACTAAACCAGGAATTCCAGAGCAAGAATCTTGACAACATTCATGTTTGTTCTTATTATTTCCAGTCAGGTAGGTGAAATTTTAGGCTAATATCTAAATTAAATCGTAATGTAAGTGCAAAACCTCTATAGCGGATAATAAACTGGATGTCTCACTCATAGACTTACTTCCGTGTTGAAGAAAAAGGTGGATAGGCCTATGTTTCCACAAAATGACAGTACAACAAACAAAGATATTTCAATGAGATTTGCTGCATGCTTTTAAAATAGGTTTATTGTTTTACAGATTTTTTGTGTACATATTTTAACATTATGCTGGTGGGAGTCAGGAACAGACTACATCCAGAAGCAATATGAAATACTGGTTTCCTTTCTTTGTTGCTTTCATGCTTTTGTGTCTTGCCGCGTTAATCTACATTCATTTATTAGCAGTGCAATTCATTACATTATGAAAGAAAAATAAGTATACAGTGAAAGACTTGCAACCTATGTGAAAAAGCACCCTTCTCATAACAAACCATTTATTTATTGCTTTTAATAGGGAATAATGAAAAAATAAGAGTATAAACTAACACTGAATAAACACTATTTCTAATACAGTTATCACCCTTAGTGCAATTTATTTTATTCCATCATAGTTCCCATCTAAATCATCATTAGATGTCGCATCCTTGAGAAGTCATACAAATCAATGCAAAAATTGCTTTTTAGGGAAATCATATAAATAAATGCAGCAGTATTGCACTTAAAATTCAACACATTTGTAAGAGATCTAGGGTATTTTGCATTGCTACATGGCTGCCCTGTAATAACAAAGTGCATTATGGCCTCTGAAATGCTATTGTATGTTGTGTGTTCATTTGCCTTCATTATATGAGGTTTGGCAGGAAAAATAAACACATTCTTACGTACAGCCTAAGGCATTGTCATTGTTAGATCGTATTTGGTTGATGGGAATGAAACACAGTCAACTGAAAATGTCAAATTAGAATACATTGTATACATATTACATAAGCATAGTGCTCATCTTCGAAGGCATTAACAGCTGCGGTTTCTAACTTCTTCAGAATCTAACCAGTGTGGCCAACACATTTGTATCATATGAGGGCAAATATCACACAATATATCATACGCGTATCAAATACAGCTGTAAATTCTGAAAGGCTAGTCGATCAACTAAAGGATAAATTGAAACAAAGATACTTGATGTCTTAATAATATATATTCAGATACTAAAATATTATTGAGAAAAGACACTAAATTGTGCAAAAAGCAGTGCATTGTTTCAGTTTTCTAACTGCGAGGTCTGATTTTTAACCCCTAGACCTCTCACATGAAAACATACATAATATAATTAAACCAGTACTTTTTATGTCTTCAAATATATATTGAAATACAAGTGTGTGCTTCATTATAATATAAATTTGAACTAAATATATTCATTTTTTACAGTTACATTTTTGGAAAAATGAAATCACAGCTCCACAAAGCAAAAAAAATCCAACACACAGACTAAAGTGCATTCAAACCCGGGCCACAATGATTTACGTCATATTGCATACAGTTCACCTGCACTGTAGTAGTTGGGAATGGAAATGCTTAATATTGCCTTTCCCTGGCAATAGAGGCTTCCTTAGGATGAATTTTATCATGAGAAAAATCTTCAAAATGATCTTGATGTAGCCTGAACTCCTTATAGGCTTTGAGAAAGGATTACTGTATATATTCCATCTCCAAAGAGTTGAATTGCTCCACGTTTTTGTAAAAATGCAGCTTCCGCCAGTGGGCTGGTCAGCATGTTTGCTTGATACTGTATACCACCTCCACATACTAGTCAGATAAATTTGAGCCTTCTTTTTCCGATGTTGGGAAAATGTACAATCCAAGTGGCATGCTTTCAAATGGATTACTCTGAGAGAAACAATGAAGCAAGACAACCATAAGTTTGAGGTAGATTTTAATAGCATACACAATAGACAAAAGATTTGGATTTTATGTTAGTGACTTGATCAGTACCTGCTCGCTCTCAGGAGGGATCTGTGCTGGCTGTCATATCAGGGCTTTACTGCTCCTCATAGCCAGCGGTGGGGTACGTCTCCCCCTCCTGACCCTGAAACATGTACTGGGACACAGCAGCAGGGATGAGGGCATTAGCCAGCTCCTGCACATGCACATGGGAATAGTTTACAAAATAGTTCATATAATCATGCATTAAGTTGAAAAATGTTTTTGTGTTTTTATTTTATTTTATTTTTAATTATTTTTTGTTTTTATTTTATTTATTTATTTATTTTTTTTTTTTTTTGAGGCATCATCCATTTAAGCAACACTATGTAACTTTATGGCCCTCTAGCGGTCGAAGCTTTAAACTACAAGTTACTTGCGGAGAAACATTGTTTTGGTAATTACCTGAGTTGTGCTTAGGCTCAGCCTATTTTGGGTGGTTTTCATTAAGGTTGGAAATTAAACGACGATACCGTAAATTCTTGACAGCATATCTGAAAAAATATATCTTATGAGCAGGTAAGTAGCTTATGCTGTTGTTGTTTTCACTTGTTGAATCAGTTTAGGGCTGTCACAGTTTCTCGATTCAGCTCGAGTACTTGATTTTAAAAACTCTTAAATTGCATTTTGCTAACTGTTCATGAATGTTTAAACTCTCGCTCTGAGTTTACACACTTTGATGTCCACATATTCAAGAAATTATAGTGGCTGTAGCATTTCTATTATAAAGAAATTGTCAAATATTAAAGATTAATTGGACATTTGAATTAGTCAATATTAAACAAGGATTAGATTGCGAAGTAAAGTGTAAAAACAACCGTCAGGCTGTTGGTGCCCTCTGCAGTCATTTGTTATAACGCGTGAATTATGTTAGCTCTATTGTTTATAATACATGATGTATTTTAACAGTTTTGTTCAATAAAACCTTATGATTACTTGCTTTTGATACTTTATTTAAACTAATTATCATTGCCTCATTACCAAAATAATTGTTAGTGACAGCCCTAAATCAGTTGATTTAAAATAACATTACAAAAGTTTGACAATGCTGACATTAGACATAACAATTGCCATTAATATCAGATGATGGTGGAGACTATAACTTGGTAAGGCTGGCTTAGACATTTATGCCACAATCAACATTGCTTTGTGAACCTAATCAGTTCATAGCAAATGTGATGCTATGCAAACTATGTTGATTCTTGTTTTATTATGCATATTTTTTGCTTGCAAACTTTTTGCGGTTCAAGCCTGACCGTTTTTCTTATTTTATGATTATGACTTAAACACACACGGACGAGTAATGAAAGTATGCAGTTTCCCGGGGAATCCGTCCCGACAACTCTAAAACATAATTAATTATTACAGGATTACCATAGTGATTTAAAGTAAGGCAAAATACATTTTGGAGGGTGATTTTATGATGTACTCTCTCATTATTTACATTTTGTTAATTTCATTTGTTGAAACATATCTCTACACTACCACTCAAAAGTTTTTGAACAGTAAGATTTTTTAATGTTTTTTAAAGAATTCTCTTCCGCTCACCAAGCCTGCATTTATTTGATCCAAAATACAGCAAAAGCAGTAATATTGTGAAATATTTTTACTATTTAAAATAACTACTTTCTATTTTAATATATTTTAAAATGTAATTTATTCCTGTGATCAAAGATAAATTTTCAGCATCATTACTTCAGTCTTCAGTGTCACATGATCCTTCAGAAATCATTATAATATGCTAATTTGCTGTTCAAGAAACATTTATTATTATTAGAAATATTTAAAACAGTTGAGTATATTTTTTCAGGATTCTTTGATGAATAGAAAGAGCCAAAGATCAGCATTTATCTGAAATAAAAAGCCTTTGTAACATTATACAACATACCATTCGAAAGCTTGGAGTCAGTATTTTTTTTATAAATGTGCTTTTTTCGAAAAGAAATTATAGAAATTAAAACTTTTGTTTAGCAAGGATGGTTTAAATTTATGAAAAATGATGATAAAGACATTTATAATGTCACAAAAGATTTCTACTTCAGATAAATGCTGTTCTTCTGAACTTTCTAATTATCAAAGACACCTGAAAAAACTTTTTTCGCAACATTCCACATTCAATTTGCCACAGGTTAACTAAACCAGTTTTTGCTTTGTCATTATGGTGTATGGAGTGTAGATTGAAGTGGGAAAAAAATTTAAAGCAGTTTAACATAAGGCAGCAACATAAAACGTGAAAAAAGTAAGGGGTATGAATACTTTCGCAATGCACTGTGTGTGTATATATATATATATATATATATATATATATATATATATCTATAGTAGTGTAGCTTTAACTATGACAAGCTGATTTGCAAGTGACAGTAAACTTACTGATTTCAAGTTTGGGTCCATTTCTGTGAAGTTCCACTCGTTCAAAGACAGACTAAATGTAAAGGGCTGTAGGAAAGAGTATTTTACGGTCATTAAAAGGTCTATCCTCCCATTCACCTGTATGTTGGATTTACTCTCTCCCTGTATTGATTTAGACTTACATCCATTGCTGCAGCACTGGTTTCCATGCTCTGCTGGTGACTCCTCAGAAGCAGCTGTAAATCCTCCAAGCTCATGTCAACGTTCTCCACACCATCAGGATTCTCTGGTCTTGAACATATATGTACAAATTAAAATAGATTTTTACATTATCTTAAATGTGTGTTACTCATCTCTAAAAAACAATAACCTTAATTATCCTGTTGTAGATATTTGTTACTTTGATACAGATGATATATTATACCTTTCCAGCATTGGTCTTTTGGCCCTTCTTTCTCCCAAATTAGATCCTCTGCCCTCTAGGACGGACTGTACCATGGCAACAGGGAGGACAGGGGGTTCAGCGCACACCTCACAGGAGCCAAGAGGTACACCCTCTCCTCGTCCCTGCACCCCAGGACTCACCGGCTCTTCCTTAATCAGCATCAGACACTTTTCTCTAAACAAACAGACCATGTCTTGATGAATTTTCATTGTATTTTTTCTCAATTTCCATGTTTTCTGTCCACATTTTACGCATGGCGGAAATTATAGGGCCATGGTAAACATAGTGGCTAATATTAAAGGGATAGTTCACCATGAAATTAAAATACTGTCATTGTTTTCTCACCCTATTTAGAAAAACGTTTGTGCCCATACATTGAAAGCCAATGACTTTCACAAACAACATGAACATCCCTTTAACTCTGAAGGTCAGTCCACTCACCGAGATTCCTCTGCCTGCATTTGTAAAGCCATGGTGCTGGACTGTGAGATTTCAGTGACATCAGAGATTATTGGCCCTCCTGTCATCACATTGCTAGTGGAGCAGGATGCACTTTCTGTGGATGGCTGGTTGAACATAAAAGAGAGTCTGTTTGTCATATTTTATTGATTGAGAAAACCATCAAAACACCAGTTGTAAGAGCCATGATACAGTGAGTAAAATCTTCTGTGTCAGATCTTTAATCTTTAATATGAAAGCTTTCTCACCGACTGGATATAGAAGGATTCTTGCAAGGACTCTGTGGAGTGGCTATGGCTGAATTTTGAGGCAGGAGGGGTGGAGCAGCCGTCATCCAGCATGAGAGGACTGGGGAGAAGGAAAAATGCAGCAAATAATTGCTAGAAGCCACATCAAGAAGGTCAGGTCTCACATACAAGGAACTTATGACTGTTGTTGTGAATTACAGTCTTATTTCCCTTTAGTGGTA
Organism: Cirrhinus mrigala; assembly: GCA_036247105.1. Lineage (NCBI taxonomy): Eukaryota > Metazoa > Chordata > Actinopteri > Cypriniformes > Cyprinidae > Cirrhinus > Cirrhinus mrigala. Next base: position 15,100,797 of record CM070024.1, read on the forward strand.
AGACTGTGAAAGAATGTTGGAGTAATGTTGTTATTAGTAAGTCACGTAAAAGTTGGAGCAGTGGAATGCCAAGCACTGGCTCTTGCAAGTCCCTCTTACCCAGTTTGTTCTCATGCGTCACACTAGCTGACGGTGCACCTTTTTAATAGAGGGTAGAGGGTCATGCGCTACAGTTCAGGTGTGTGCGTGTTTGTGGATGTGTGTGTGAGGGTAAGAGCTCAGGAGGTCTGACTCAGCATTCAGGCCCATTCATCCCAGCAAGGGCAGTGAATTGTATCAGCTGACTGTTTCCAGCTGAGTTGGCCGTTCCCTCTACTGTGTTTGTGTTGGAGCATCAGGCTGTTGATTGCTATTTTCTGTTTGCACTTTTTTTGTTTGTGTGTGTATCAATACAAAATCAAGTGCTTCAGATTAGTATGTGTGTTACAGATGAATGGGTACACTCACAGCTTTCTCTTCATTCCCACAGTGCTGGGAGTGTTGGACTGCATCTGGCTAAACAGGAACTGAATCAGCTATTAATAGAACACAGAAACAGAGCGTGATTCAGCGTTACTCAGTCACAAAATCTGCACGACAGCATCTTCCCCAATAATGGCCACATTAACCCACCGTCTCATTGTGGTCATGAGCTGTATTTCTTACCTTGTTCATGACTTTCTGCTGTTGTGTGTGATTCTGCCTCAGTGATACCACCTCTCTCCAGAGAACATCATTCTGCCTAGATAGATAGATGGATGGATGGATGATGGATGATGGATAGACATACAGACACACAGAATAGATAGATGGATGGATCGATCAATGATGGATGGATGTTCAGATGGAAGACTGATGCATAGATGGATGGTTAGATAGATGGAAGGTGGATAGATAGGTAGTTGGTTAGATTGAAGATGGATGGATGGATGGTTAGATGGAAGATGGATGGGTGGATGGATGGATAGATGATGGTTGGATAGATGGATGATGGATGCATGGATAGATAGATAGACAGATACAGTAGATAGATAGATAGATAGATAGATAGATAGATAGATAGATAGATAGATAGATGGTTGATAGATGATGGTTGGATGATGGATGCATGGATAGATAGATAGATTCATGGATAGATAGATGGATGCATAGATGGATGGATGGTTAGATGGAAGATGGATGGGAGGATGGATAGATGATGGTTGAACAGATGGATGATGGATGCATGGAGAGACAGATGGTTAGATGGATGCATAGATGGATCAATGGATTGATCAATGATAGATGGATGGATGTTTAGATGGAAGACTGATGCATAGATGGATGGTTAGATAGATGGAAGGTGGATAGATAGTTGGTTAAATGGAAGATGGATGATGATAGATGGATGGGTGGATGGATAGATAGATAGATAGATAGATAGATAGATAGATAGATAGATAGATAGATAGATAGATAGATGTTAGATGGAAGATGGATTCATAGAAGGATGGATAGATGGAAGATGGATTCATGGATGGATGGATGGATAGATAGACAGACAGATAGATAGATAGATAGATAGACAGATAGATAGATAGATGGAAGGTGGATAGATAAATAGTTGGTTAGATGGAAGATGGATGCATAGATGGATGGGTGGATGGATGGATAGATTATGGTTGGATAGATGGATGATGGATGCATGGAGAGATGGATGATTAGATAGATAGATAGATAGATAGATAGATAGATTCATAGAAGGATGGATAGATAGATGAATGGATGGATAGATAGATAGATAGATAGATAGATAGATAGATAGATAGATAGATAGATAGATGGTTAGATAGATGGAAGATGGATTCATAGAAGGATGGATAGATGGAGGATGGATTCATGGATTCATGGATGGATGGATGGATGGATGGATGGATGTTAGATGGATGGATGGATGTTAGATGGAAGATGGATGCATAGATGGATGATGGATGAATGGATGGTTGTTGGATTAATGGATAGATAGATAGATAGATAGATAGATAGATAGATAGATAGATAGATAGATAGATAGATAGATGGAAGGTGGATAGATAAATAGTTGGTTAGATGGAAGATGGATGCATAGATGGATGGGTGGATGGATGGATAGATTATGGTTAGATAGATGGATGATGGATGCATGGAGAGATAGATGGATGATTAGATAGATAGATAGATGGAAGATGGATTCATAGAAGGATAGATAGATAGATAGATAGATAGATGGTTAGATAGATGGAAGATGGATTCATAGAAGGATGGATAGATAGATGAATGGATGGATGGATAGATAGATAGATAGATAGATAGATAGATGGTTAGATAGATGGAAGATGGATTCATGGATGGATGGATGGATGGATGGATGGATGGATGGATGGATGGATGGATAGATGGATGGATGGACGTTAGATGGAAGATGGATGCATAGATCGATGATGGATGAATGGATGGTTGTTGGATTAATGGATAGATAGATAGATAGATAGATAGATAGTTGAATAGATGAAAGATGGATGCATAGATGGATGGATGGACAGATGTTGGATAGATGGATATATGGGGGATAGATAAGATGATAGGCAAGAGAACATATATTATAGGCTAGAAATTAAGGATAATTAGTTAATATAAATTTGTTAATAATTTGTTAAGTAATTGTTTTGTGGTAGTCGCTGTAACTGTCAGGTGAGCTACTGAATGTGCTATTGAGGCAGCTTAAACAAAACACCAAACCACTGAGATTCACAAAGCAGAGGAGCCAATGAATGAGAAGTAGGTGAAAAGGTAGAGTCATAATAGAGGTAAAAGGTCAAGTTGTTGTTTGGGCTTCAGTTTTTTGTTACTAAAGGTAAGGATAGTCAGTAAGTGATGCCATGGGATAAACTGGGTATGTGTGAATGTATAACATCTTACTGTTTCATATCCTGCATCTGCATCTCCATGTTCTCTTGTTGGCTGCGTAGCACCTGCACCTCATACAACAGCTTACTCAAGTCCTCCTGCCGAACTTTGGTCTCCTCGCTCTTCACTATTGACACCTGCGAACACACAAACACATAAACAATCGTCAATAATGTGAGATCATAAACCTCCAGCCTGTGTGTGTGTCAGAGCCTCTGACTCAGAGAATAAAGCAAGAGTGAGAATCACTTAAAGATGAGACGTCTCACCTTGCGCTTAATGTGTTCAAGCAGATGCTCGTGGCCCTGGAGGAAATAGAGGTGCTGGAACTCGGTGTCATCTCGCTCGGGCTTCACCAGCCCACTCTGCTCAATATTCACCACCTTCCTGAAACCGTCTGAGAGTGAAGTGAGAAGTTAACACACTGTTTCAATCTGAAGTGTCTGTGATAGCTTTGTTTGTCAGCAAACAATGATACTTACACATGTTGAGCTGGCGTACGAAGCTTGCCATGTTATTGTGCTTGAAGTATTTGGGCAGAACCTCTTTGGCAAATCTACCCTGGTCAAAAACATGGAAGCTGGTGCCCGTCTAGAATGAGAGAAACAAGCCAAGAAGGAAACATGTCTCTGTTTTGATTATAGTTTGAAAGCACAAAACAGACTGCATGTGTTTGTGAAAGAGAGTCTTTTAATGTTCATCCTCAAGCTATTTCTGAAAGACGTTGTTAAATGCAAAACTGAGACACATGATTGCAGTCAGTCAGGGAGAAGCATCTGCTAAGAGCGGCCTGCCTGTTTTTCAACCTCATTGAGTTTTCACTATCTTCCTGCTGTTATTTATTTTATTGCTTTTTTGCACACACAAGCAGAATGTTAAATGAAAACAAATCTAGCATAATTGGTTTTTGATGCACAGGATTTTATATTTCATTGCTAAATTTATGTCAAATTGAATGGTAGGGATTCTCAAGTCTCCACATACTGATGTAAATCATTTATTTTAAAGAGTTTGCCATCGATTTTTTTTGGTTCCAAGTTTAGTCAATGCACTTTTGTTTACTGACCTTTGATTGCACCTTTCATTGATGTTCATTTCAAATTAATTTTGAATTGTGATATTTTCATACGGATGCAGTTTGAATAGTCTGTACAAACAGAATGAATACTGAGGATATGATGTGCTTCTTATTAATAATTTTCAGATGACATAAGCTAGATCATCAGTAATAATAATAATCATAAATTCAGAGCCATAGAGACCAAACCAAACACTTGAGAATCCATCTTTAAAGTAAAACCACTTTAAATCTGCACATTTCCGTTATGCACAAAGAATAATATGCTAGGCTGTAATATAAAATGATGAAATTTATAATATCTCTCTCTATCCCTCTCAAATGTACTACAACTATAACAAATTATTAGTTAACAATTTTCAATAAGGTTCCATTTGTTATTATTATTTAACTGCATTTGGTAACATGAACTGACAATGAAAAATACCCCTAAAGAACTTATTCATCTTAATTAATGTAAATTTTAACGTTTAATATATTATTAAAATAAAAAATTGCATGTATTTTAAAGCATTTGAGCTAACATTAAATAAAAATTAATAGTTAACAATGAATACTTTAACATTATAACAAATGTATTGCTCATTGTTAGTTATTTGTTATTACATTGTTATTATAATTTGTTACCATGAATAAAATATTGTAAAATATATATTTTTTGTATGATATATATTTTTACATTTTATATTATTATATTTTTTATATTATATTTTATATTATATTTGTTATATGTATAAATTATATATATGTTTTCTTTTCAAATTACAATATCAATAATAATAATAATAATAATAATAATAATAATAATAATAATAAATTCCAGAAAAAAAAAAAAATTCTCTCAGCTGTTCTGTGGACCCCCAAGTGCTCTCTTATAGCCCCATTATGATTCCCAGAAAATCTGAGAGAAATTTTGATAGAAAAAGTATATATGGAACATAAAAATGTATGAAAATATTTCTCTGATTATGTAATTTGGGGTAGGAAATAGAAAACATATTTATTATAAAACATATACACTGTTAACTAAATATTTTCCAATATCTTAGCATATTGTTGTAGCTGTAGAAACTAACATATTATATCCAGTTGTTTAATTTAGTAAACAACATGTTTATGTTGTCATGTTTTTTTCACCACACACACAATATAAAAGGGTTTGTATATATGCAAATACATAGCTACCATTTCATTGCAATGCCATTATCATATTTGGATGTTTTTGCCGTTAAAATGTTAAAAATCCTTAACTTGCATAACTTTCAAATGTGTTGTTGTTCTGCCTTATTAAATCTAATCTAAGGTCCACAATAGTGAATTGCTTTTATTTCAAATCTACACTATGTACCACATAATTTATCATTGTATACACTACCAGTCAAAAGTTTTTGAACAGTATGATTTTTAATGTTTTTTAAAGAAGTATCTTATTTGATCCAAAGTACAGCAAAAAAAACATTTTGAACAATTTTTACTATTAAAAATAACTGTTTTCTATTTGAATATATTTTAAAATGTAATTTATTCCTGTGATTTCAAAGCTGATTTTTTTGCATCATTACTCCATTCACATTATCCTTCAGAAATCATTCTAACATTCTGATTTGTTGCTCAAAAACATTTAATATTATTATTATGTTGAATACAGCTGAGTATAATTTTTTCAGGTTTCTTTGATGAATAGAAAGTACAGAATAAAAGCATTTACTGAAAGAGAAATCTTTTGTAACATTATAAAGATCTTTCTTATTATTTTTGATCAATTTAAAGCATCCTTGCTAAATAAAAGTAGTAATTTCTATAATTTCTTTCCATCTATCTATCTATCTATCTATCTATCTATCTATCTATCTATCTATCTATCTATCTATATACACACACACACACACACTGACTCCAAGCTTTTGAATGGTACAGTGTATAATGTTACAGAAGCTTTTCATTTCAGTTAAATGCTGATATTTGGATCTTTCTATTCATCAAATAATCCTGAAAAAAATGTACTTACCTGTTTTAAATATTGATAATAATAATAAAAATCAGCATATTAGAATTATTCCTGAAGGATCATGTGACGCATGTGACAGTAATGATTCAGTTTTGATCACAGGAATAAATTACATTTTTTTTTAATATATTGAACTAGAAAGCAGTTGTTTTAAATAGTAAAAATATTTAACAATATTACTGATTTTGCTGTTCTTTGGATCAAATAAATGCAGGCTTGGTGAGCAGAAGAGAATTCTTTAAAAACATTAAAACATCAGCCAGGATGCCAACATCGTGAACTCACAGTACTCCAGCAAATCAGATGGTTGGTCTCTGGGTCCTCCACGAGAGTCCAGAGTTTAGTGAGGAAAGCAGGTACATTGCTGGCATATCCTCCATCCACACCTATGGAGCCTGGGTTCTCCTGCATGGCTACACTTGGACTTGAACAGATGAGTTTTTATTCCAGTAGTAATTTAGTCCATTTCCAAATCGATGCTCTCTTGGGGTGTACGTTGCTGATGCTGTTCCTCTCTCCTTCTCCTCCTCTCTCTTTCTGTGGCCTAGTCATAGGGCCATATCGCTCCCTGCCATTCCCACAGGTCAGAGTCAGCATAAAGCAATGCCCTGCAGCATCACCACTATACCCCCTCACTCAACAAAGCAGCCCACAGGAGAACAATACCGACCCACACAAAGCCTAGAATAATGCTACACTGTCACGCCAAACAGCACAATGGCCAAACACAACCTGCACAGGAGAGTGTGCTGGGCAGATGTGTGGGGTTTTGTGTGGGTTTTCAATTGTCATTCATGATGTTAAGTTTGTTGTTGAGAAAAAAACGGCTTGTCTTTAAGAGGTGGAATATTTATAAATATACAGGAGCCTATATCCACCTATCTATCTATCTATCTATCCAAGCAGCTTTACATTGTCAAAGTGTTAGAAACATTATACACATGCATACACTTACACACATACATAAATAAAATAATAAAATAGAATATTAATTTATAAAAAATAAAAATAAAAAAAATAAAATAAAAGCTCCACCCCTATGTAACCAGCAGGGGGACCCAAAATCCAGATCTGAAGTTTTTTTTTTTTTAACCGTTCTACCTCTCAGATAGCTATTTTTCCCATGAACAGTCTTCCACTAAATGTATTATAAATTATTTTTAAGTAGTTCCTTATGAACACTCTGCAGAATTCAGCATCTAGCAAAAAGTAAATAAATAAAAATAAAATCAGCAATTTTACCTACTGAATCCTTATATTCAGGCGTCTTTTAACAATAATATCATAAGATTTCAGTATATTGACAGTATGGAACTTCGTTCAAAATGTTAAACTGAACATTTCTTTATGATAAAGTGCAAAGTACAAAATATTATGAAGCAAGCACATATACATGCAGAGGATATTGAATGGATTGCCAAGTAGGCTATGCTATGTGTGCAAACCAAAAGTTAACAAGGTTACTGAAAAGGATGATGCTAAACATGGTAGCACAATAATTTTAAAATGAAAATAGATGGCTGTGTATTAAATGTAAACATAAATATGTACCGTATCTCTTTGTGAAAAACAGGTGGTGCTAGACCCTCAGACAAAATCAACAGCACCCTTAGTTAAAGCTGTAATAATGACATTTCATTTCAGATTTAGCAAACTATCCAGTGCCTTATGGTTTGCGTTATGGAAATCATTTTCTATTTCAACGTGTTTCTGCAGCGTTGCGCAATGTAGCCAATCACAGATATAACTGTTGATTTCTGGAACACAACAGCCAATCAGAGGCATTTAAGTTAGGATCCACTCACCACTCAAATCGACGGAGTTTTTGTTCAGGTGAGTGTTCAGCACGAATCATCTCATTATAATAAATGGTGCGTTCAAGTTACATGTACAAAATATGATATTATTGTTTAATTACCATAAAATATATAATAATAGAGGGTTTGCACTTAGGTCACAATTTGGTCAGTTACCTGGATGAGCCAGGCTCAGATGTAAACAACAGCGTGGATTGCACGGATAATATACTACTGACTAGGTTTTTCTGTTAATTTATGCTGTCCAACCATAGAAAAAACGTGTGGAAGCTGCTAAATCATATGGAGGACTTAGTAAGCAGGAAAGGGTCCAATATTTTGACAAACTAAAGTTAATAGGTGGTAGAGATACGTACAAGCAGTATTAATTAAGATATTAGCCTAATACTTCACCTACCTGACTGGAAATAAGAACAAACACGAATATTGTCAAGATTCTTGACCCTGGAAATCCTGGTTCAGTTTGGCCAACTACAAATGCATTTTGTTTCTCAGTTTTTTGCACTCTTCTCTTGCACTCTTGATTTGTTATAACTTTTGGCAGTCTATAGTACTATAAATGTTTTTCCTGGTCCAGCCGATTAGTACAGCCCAAAGCATGACAAGTTAACCATTTTCAGCAGCATTTAGTGGCATTGTTCATGTTCACAATATGGCCAATATGGCCGATTGATGAATTTGTAGTGATTATGAAGGTAGCATTCTTTGCACCTTAGCAATGAACGGCACTTAAACCTTTATTTATCTTTATTATAATATAGCCTACATATATATATTAAGGTTAGAGCACCCTCAGTGATTTGATTCTGGAGCTGGGCCTGAAAGTATAGAATCCATGGTCACATAGACATTATGAATGCTTCTGTAGTTATTCAGGTCAAAGCCTGATTGAATTAAACGTGATTAGTAGCTGACGCATGCAAAATTAAAATCACCGGTCAGCATCTGTATGCTAAACAGGTTATAGGCCCTCATGAAAACTGACTCTCTAACTTTAATCCTGTATCATCACAACACTGCAAGTCATTTAAATACCTCAATTAAAAAAAAAAAAATCCCATGTACATCTAGCAGTTAATGAATAAAGATTCAGGATTAACTTCAGGATTCAACATCAGCTGGTGTAAGTAAATTGTTCTCGTGTATCACATTCCAGCAGGCACATTTTAATTAGTGCTGCAGGAAGAAGGAAGTGTTTGATTTGCATGAAGATGCACTGATCTATTAGGTTTGTTGTCATGTGGGAGGTCGGTCTGTGTTTATATGTGTACCCACGAGTGGGTTGTAACGAGGTAAGAGACTGTTCGGTAGCTAATCAATATGAGTACGAAATTTTTGTTGCCGGGCATTTACAAATTCATATTTTCTAAGTATATTAATTAGACTCAATTATGGATCAGGCAGTGTGTTGTTTTTCAGCAATTTACCTCTCAGTATTAGTTGTTTCCATCTCCTAAAGTAGTCCTGCATTTTCATAAAAGCAATTATTGTACTCACATCTTCTACTTCTGAGATAAATCACAGTCAAGATATTGATGAGTTGCACTCCTCACTGTAAAAGCAGTGTTGGCACTACTAACATTAGCGCTGTGCTTGAATCTCTAGCAAGACCATGCTGACCTGCATGGACAAACTGTGCTAAAAAAAAACCCACACACATCTGTAATTATATTTATACTTATTTTCAAATCTTCCAGAACAACAATTTACAAATAATTTACTCACCCCCTTGTCATCCAAGATGTTGTGTCTTTCTGTCTTTAGTCGTGAATTATGGTTTTTGAGGAAAGGATTTCAGGACTTTTCTCCATATAATGGAGTTCATTGGTGCCCCGATTTTGAACTTCCAAAATGTAGTTTAAATGCAGCTTCAATGGGCTCTAAACGATCCCAGCAGAGGAAGACAGGTCTTATCTAGTGAAACGATCAGTAATTTTTTTGGAAAATAAAAATTTGTATACTTTTTAAGCACAAAAGCTTGTGTAGCACCAGCTCTGGGATGCGCGTCCATGGCGCTACGTACTATTGAATCATGTCGAAAGGTCACACGGAAGGTAGGTGTAACTACAGACCCAGTGTTTACAAAGCGAACATGCAAAGACTAAGGAAATGCAAGTAAGTCAAATGCTGTTTACAAACAAAAAGGTACAATGATGTCTGATGATTCTGAAGTTGTAGGAGAAAATGAGATGGAGTTTTTCGCCATTCTCTACCTCTTTGAGCCGGAGTACACAGACGATGAACTTAGACGTGACTCGTAGCGCCGTGAACACGCATCCCAGATCCTGTGCTACACAAGCTTTTGTGCTTAAAAAGTATAAAGATTTTTATTTTTCAAAAAAAATGACCAATCGTTTCGCTAGATAAGAGCCTTCTTCCTCAGCTGGGATCGTATAGAGCCCTTTGAAGCTGCATTTAAACTGCATTTTGGAAGTTCAAAATTGGGGCACCAATCAAGTCCATTATATGAAGAAAAATTTCCTCAGAAACCATAATTTCTTTACGACTGAAGACAGAAAAACATGAACATCTTGGGGGTGAGTAAATTATTTGTAAATTGTTGTACTGGAAGTGGACTTCTTTAATCCATTTTCAGTCATAAAACAGGTAAAATAGTCAAAATAATTCACCCAACAGTCTAGAAAATAATGTTAAAAAGTTGGACTTTGTACTGTTTTGCACATTTTTAAAAACATTATTTGAACTTGTCAGATGCCTGGAAAGCCTTTATTCTATTCATCATTCACAATTATTGAAAGTAATTAAAGTAATTGATATTATAAATAATATTATAAATTATATGAAAAACTTCCGAAGTTGAAGTTTAGAGTAAAAAGAAACATCACAAACATCATCTGAATTCCAGTTGTCCTTCATATCTAGTAATAATGTCTATAATCAATAAGCGGCATCAGGTTTTGTTATTCCATCAACGTAAGTCTGAAAAGTCATAATCCAGTCACAATTTACAAATCACATGATGAAATGTTGACAAATATTCTCAGTTTGGGCTCAAATCCCTAATCTGCGTCATATAAACATCACAAGGCCAAGAAATCACTGGCTTGAGGGTCAAAAAGCACATGATGCACAATTTAAAACAGTCATCAGAGCTTGCAGCTGCGAGGTCAGTCATGATCTTGTTATTAATAAATTAGAGCCAGGATTAAACTAATGAACTGGTGGTCGCGGTTTGAACAGCCAAGGCGGCAGCACAGCTGCATTTATGCAGCATTATGCTAATGCTAATCTGACCAAACACATAATCCATTAGTGATTAAACACTATGAGGAATTTGTACCATGGACACACGTCCATCCGTCCTCTCAGAATCTACTCAGAGAAAATGAATGGTTAATGATCAAACATATAAATAATTAATTAAATACTTGGGAGATGCAGTGGTGACCCTGAGGGTTTGTCAAAACAGATTATAGAAGACAGAGATGAGAATGTGTGTGTGTGTGTGTGTGTGAGAGAGAGAGAGAGAGCGAGAGAGAGAGGGAGGAAGTATCCAGTCACACACACGTCAGCCTGACTGGTGTGTTAGGACTGTGACGTTTAACTTCAGGTGGAACTAAGGCCATAAGTGAGATCAAAGCCACATACTCTGAAAAAGAGAAACCAATTATTCATATCCTAGTCCAAAACTAGTCTGCAATTCAGTTTGTGAGGGATGAAAGGAGAAATACAGAATGAACTTGATTATTTTAGCATCATCTAGCATCATTCCTTATACTGTATATATATTCAAAATTGTGCCTTATGCTTACCAAGGTTTAATTTGGGAAAAAAAATACAGTCAATTAGTACTGTGAAATATTATTAGAATTTAAAATAATAAAATATGTTTTCTTATTTGACTATATTTAGAAATGTGATTTGTTCCTGTGATGGCAAAGCTGAATTTTCAGCAACCATTACTCCAGTCTTCAGTATCACATGATCCTTCAGAAATCATTTTAATATGCTGATTTGCTGTTCAAGAAACATTTCTTATTTGAAATCAGTTGTGCTGCTTAATGCATGTGCACACCAAAAGTGAATTTAATTATTTGCCTGAGCTTGCATATAAATGCTACATTCAAGCCAAGGTGTAATTACTGTAATTTCGAGATGACAACATGTGACGTTCTACTTAGAGCTGTTCACACCCTTGGACTCGGACAAGGAACTGAAGCACTATCAGTGCCTAAACATAGTGCCTAAGGATTCTGAGGTGATCAGGTAGCACAAGTCATAGCTCTTAGAAAACTCCCAGTTCACCAGTTGCAATTACTAGTTTTACGAGGATGTGAACGGTTTTTACAAGTTGGTATCTGGTAATCAAGGTACTTATGATATGGTGTGAACACACCTAAAGTCAATGCAAAGACACAAATAGATGCGAATTTGCACTGAGCGACACAAATGATTTGAATTGATCGATGCGATTGGCGCGAACATGCGATGTCACGTCTTCCAAAAAATGTCAGCCCCTGAGGAAAATTTGCGTTGTCGTGCAAGCCAATCAACAAAAAACTTATTGACGTCCAGTTGTATCAGAAAATGGAGGAAAGCATATGGAAGGCCAAATTGTTCAAAAACACATGAACCTTAACACGTCAACAACATGTAAAATATGCGTATTTAACGCATTAAATATGTGTTGTTTACACGTCAAATACTGGATACTAATAAGTGCTAAATACGCATATTCTTGTTGTTGATGTGTTAAAATTCATGTTGTTGAACAATGTGGCCATCCATAAAAGCATTACGAGATGATTTTATTTGCACGAGTGACATGAAAACATCCCGCGATAATGTGATGAGAATATTCGCTTTGTATTTGGTGTGCACACTGCATATTTTTTGTGTAAACCATGATTTTGTGTAAACCTTTTTTTCCAGGATTCTTTAATGAATAGAAGTGAACAGAAACAGCATTTATTTGAAAAAGAAAACTTTTATAATATTGTAAATGTCTTTACTTGTAAATGTCTGTCACTTTTAATCAATTTAATACGCTCCTGTTATATAATTTCTTTCTTTCAGAAAAAAAAAAATTGAGATGAAGCATTATCACAGAATATAAGTATACTATACGGCTTGTTGCATTGTTCTCTTATTAGACTTAAAGGAGAAGTCCACTTCCAGAACTAAAATTTACAGATAATGTATTCACCCCCTTGTCATCCAAGATGTTCATGTCTTTCTTTCTTCAGTCGTAAAGAAATTATGTTTTTTTGAGGAAAACATTTCAGCCTTTTTCTCCATATAATGGACTGCTGTGGTGCCCCAAGTTTGAAGCCACATTTAAACTGCATTTTGGAAGTTCAAACTCAGGGCACCATAGCAGTCTATTATATGGAGAACTGAAAGTGAACTTCTTCTTCAATATTCACCTGGTTGACGTGAAAACATTCCCAATAACATAGCAGTGCCTTAAGAAAAGGGCGGGAATATTATGAAACCTGAAAGCTGTTTTGCCCAGACCCAGCAGGCAAACACATAGCAACCAATATTAACACTGTAGAAACCACTTAGAAATTCCTTAGCAACCATCCAGAAAACCATAGCTTCCTAAAATGCAAAAATTTCCAAATGCATTGTAGCAATTATTTTTGCAGTCAAGAACCACTCACATATTCCTCATTCTTTTTGTCATTGCTTTATATTAGAAAATATTTAACAAAATATACAGTACATAATCTAAAAGAGCAAACAATATAATCTATAAAAAATCTATCAAACAATATAATCTAAAAATAGCAGAAAGAGTGACAATGAAGAATAGCCTGGTTTAGCAGATGGTGAAGACAGTTTGTTGCCCTCACAGAAACCAACAGCAAGGCCAACTAGATGATCTGTGAAGGTGATGTTTACAAGTGTTCAAAGCCCTTTAGATTCTCTGCACTCACAGACTCAAAGTGCATGCGACCAGCTGCCACCCTGATACTACCATGTGTGTTCAGAGCAGAAGTGTGCGGAAACATTTATGTGGTTGTCGGCTTGCCTTTTCACATGATTTCAGGCACTTCCCTTGCCCTCACATGGCCTGTTGCAAACAAAAACAACTGAGCCACTTTAGGTCAAAAGGACATGCACCTTACATGTTTGTATGGTTAACAGTTCTTCAGTGTTTTTAACAACTGGCTCTGACTTTTATATGATTTCTTGATAACAATGAAATTCAAATAGTTGAACACAGTAGGTGAAGTCATAAAATAAGCAATGTTTCAACTAAAGCTAACCCTTGATTCTACTTAGTACATAATGTACAATACAAGAGAATAATTTAAACCTCTGCTTTTTGAATGACCTCATGGAGTGCCATTAACAGTGTCAATATAATTCTGTCTGAAAAAGTCAATGCATGAAATTAGATCCATTTACTGTAATAGGCATCTATAATGTGCCTTTATCAAGTCTGCTCTGTTTGATTAACCAGGGTAATAACCGTATTGTGCATTGTGATTATTGATTAATCTGGTTGATGCTAAAGCTGAAGTGTGTCATTTCAAGTGTGAACCACTGGCTTCACAAATTGAAATAGCATATCATCTTATCATCTATGTATGCATGTATTTATCTATCTATCTATCTATCTGTCTGTCTGTCTGTCTATCTATCTATCTATCTATCTATCTATCTATCTATCTATCTATCTATCTATCAAGCCAAACTAAACCACCCATCCATCCATCCATCCATCCAACCAACCAACCAACCCACCAACCAAATATAGCCTAAACAGTATTTAATTAAATAAAAATTATGAAAAAAATGTTCAAGGGAAAAGTAATTAAATTACAGTAATTAATTAGTAATGCAACATAGATAGATAGATAGATAGATAGATAGATAGACAGATAAGGATTTTTATTCCAAATGCTGGAAACATGCAAAATAAAATAAGTTTCACTCTTGGTCTAAAACATTTGAACCCCCACTATGTCTTCTTGTCTGTGTGTTTTTGTTCTGTTTGTTCTGTTCTGTTCTATCTATCTATCTATCTATCTATCTATCTATCTATCTATCTATCTATCTATCTGTCTGTCTATCCAATCAACCAACCAACCAACCATTCATCCATCTATCAAGCCAAACCAAACCAAACCAAACCAACCATCCATCCATACATCCAACCAACCAACCAACCAACCAATCAACCAACCATCCATCCATCAAGCCAAACCAAACCAAACCAACCAACCAACCATCCATCCATCCATCCATCAAGCCAAACCAAACCATCCATCCATCCATTCATCCAATCAATCAATCAACCAACCAACCAACCAATCAACCATCCAACCATCTATCCATCTATCAAGCCAAACAAAACCAAACCAACCAACCAACCAACCAACCAACCAACCAAACCAATCATCCATCCATCCATCCATCCATCCACCCATCCATTCATCCAACCAACCAACCAACCAACCATCCATCCATGCATCTATCAAGCCAAACCAAACCAACCATCCATCCATCCATCCATCCAACCAACCAACCAACCAACCATCCATCCATGCATCTTTCAAGCCAAACCAAACCAACCATCCATCCAACCAACCATCCATTCATCCATCCATCCTTCCATCCATCCATTCATCCATCCAACCAACCAACCAACCAACCAACCAACCATCCATCCATCAAACCAAACCAAACCAAACCAAACCAAACCAAACCAACCATCTATCCAACCAACCAACAAACCAACCATCCATCCATGCATCTATCAAGCCAAACCAAACCAAACCAACCAACCATCCATCCATCAAACCAAACCAAACCAAACCAAACCAAACCAAACCAAACCAACCATCCATCCAACCAACCAACCAACCATCCATCCATGCATCCATCCATTCATCCATCCAACCAACCAACCAACCAACCATCCATCCATGCATCTGTAGTGGACAGCACATTCCAGGGCCCAGTTTATGGCAGGGGCCCTCCCTGACCACAATACTGGACAGAGGTTTGCTACAATTTGATTGGATCTTGGTGAACTAACATAAAAAAAACTGTCCAACGCCATCAGATAAAGATGCCAGGACAACAGCCAGACATCTCTTAGAGCACAAGAAGACCACCTTTGGTACAAAGCCCGGGAAGGACAGAACTTCCTATTGGTCAAAATGTAGTTTGTGCCCTTCATCCACCTTGAGACTGATTCCTAAGGGTTTGGCCTGGGACTGACCATAAAAATTCCTTAGGACCTCCAGATGCAGCAGCAGTGGGTGAAACTAAGAGAGATCAGGGAGATCCATCCAAATCCATTCATAACTGTTTTCAAACCTTACAACTGATGCACACTACAACACACGCATCTTATACTTATTCAGAGAAATAAGTATTCCTTGTGACAGCAAAGTGTAGTGCAACATCTTACACAAACTCAGCTGTTAATGGACAAATGAATGCATGCATGACA
The DNA here is from genome assembly GCA_036247105.1 of Cirrhinus mrigala. Taxonomy (NCBI): domain Eukaryota; kingdom Metazoa; phylum Chordata; class Actinopteri; order Cypriniformes; family Cyprinidae; genus Cirrhinus; species Cirrhinus mrigala. The sequence goes on from CM070024.1 coordinate 15,117,038, forward strand.
GTTCAATCTTTTCCCATCGTGTTAATGTGTTCGTAACATTGCAAAATGCATTCTGGTTATGGTTTGAGAAGTGAGAAATGCACTGGTAAAACTTTAGTGATACTTTTCTAGCTTTGTGTTTGGACTATGCAAATAAATTCCACAGGAGGAAAGAAGGGTGGGCCAACACATGTCCCCCCACTCTGATGGAACCGGCCAATCACAACACAGAAATGGAGAAGCGCCAAATTGCAATCTCCTCCTCGTCGGAAAGGGATAAAGGTACCCTTCCAAAAGACACTCTTTGTTCTGAGTCTGCTACCTGCGAGGGAAGGGACTATAGCAGGATACAAAGTTCTGAGTCTGCCGCCCATCAGAGTGAGACAATAGCAGATCACCTACGTTCTGAGTCTCAGTTCCATAGGGGAAAGACACAAACAGAGTACCAAAGTTCTGAGTCCCCCATCCAGTGAGACAATAGCAGAAACACCCCGTTCTGAGTCTCCGGTACGTCCAAGAGACACCAACAGAACAACCAGTTCTGAGTCTGCGACCCACAAGGGTGAGACAACAACAAATAACAAGTCAGAGTCTCCAGCTTTTGAGGCAGCAACAGATATGACCACGTTCTGAGCCTCCAGCCTGCGAGGAAAGAGATAATCTACGTTCAAAGTCTTCATCCAGCGAGACAACAACAGATTCAGCGTCCTGAGTCTCCATCCTAGAGAGACAAAGCGGATTGACCAAGTTCTGAGTCTCTAGCCCAGAGAGGCAGAAGGCACACAGACATTTGCAACAAGGTTAAGCTCCGGCGAGCAAACCTTCACTTCAGGTACTTTTGCTTGCGTTTTTGCTTTTGCCAAGCTAAGGACCTTCAGCACCTACTCCAGGGCCACATCTGCGTGTTCCAGATCTTAGGACCCTTGGTGCTCCAGGAGATCAGCATCCTACAGCACTTCATCTTCAAGGCTGTCGAAACAGATTCCTGCTGCTTTCCCCACTGTACTGCCACCAGCGCAACCAGTGGAGGAAGTCGCCGCCACCGGACTGTTCACTCAACCACAGCGAACGTAAATATCACTTCCAAACCTCTTCCAGAGACCTTGGCATTGTTGTATATTAGATATTATATAGCTAACTGCAGTTGATAACAAATCTTACACGTATTTGTTTGATGCATAATAAGGTTCTTCACCTTATTTGTTTCAGAGTAGCAACAGTTTATCTTTCCAGATAACGTAGCTCTGACATAGCAACACCCAACATAACCACTTGCATTTTATGCATCTTTTGCACTTTAATCCCTTTCCATTCATGGTATTCATTTAGTAGTTGTGGATTACTCTTGTCTATCTTTTGTTAATAAAATCTATTTTATTACAACTTGTGTCTTCCTTGTGTTGATAATACAGTAAGAGGTTCTACAAGTTAGAGATCCCACCAATCTTTCTTATGTGATGTACTCATAACCACACATTAATTGACACGTGATCCAAGAATCATAACGTCAGCTGTGACATGAGTACCCATCACTACCATATTTCACCTCCCTAGGTTGGTGAAAGTTAAATTCACTACCTTAATTGGCGTCCCTAGGTTGGTGAAAGTGAAATTTACTGCACATCTATCAAGCCAAACCAAACCAAACAAACATCCATCCATCAAGCCAAACCAAACCAAACCAAACCAACCATCCATCCATCAAGCCAAACCAAACCAAACCAAACCAACCATCCATCCAACCAACCAGCCAACCATCCATCAAGCCAAACCAGACCAAACCAACCATCCATCCACCCAACCAACCAACCATCCATCCATGCATCTATCAAGCCAAACCAAACCAACCATCCATCCATCCATCCATCCAACCAACCAACAAACCAACCAACCAACCAATCAACCAACCATCAAACCAAACCAAACCAAACCAACCAACCAACCAAACCAACCATCCATCCATCCATCCATCCATCCAACCAACCAACTAACCAACCATCCATCCATGCATCTATCAAGCCAAACCAAACCAAACCAACCAATCATCCATCCATCAAGCCAAACCAAACCAACCATCCAACCAACCAACCATCCATCAAGCCAAACCAAACCAAACCAACCATCCATCCATCCATCCATCCAACCAACCATTACAGCCTATACAGTATTTAATTAAATAAAAATTACAAAAAGGAAATTCAAAGGAAAAGTAATTAAATTACAGTAATTAATGCAACATAGATAGATAGATAGACAAACAGACAGACAGACAAATAGATAGATAGACAGACAGACAGATAGATAGATAGATAGATAGATAGATAGATAGATAGATAGATAGATAGATAGGTTTTTATTCCAAATGCTGGAAACATGCAAAATAAAGTAAGTTTCACTAATGGTCTGAAACTTTTGAACCCCCACTATGTCTTGTTGTCTGTGTGTTTTTGTTCTGTTAGCTTTGTCCACTTTCTCGTTCTCCCTTTCTGTATTTCGCTGTTAGCTGCTTCTCGCTGAAGTGGTTCTGGCTGTGTTTTATTCAGGAGGTAGCTGAATGACAGAGGCACTTTTGTGGCCTAAGCCTCCCGTCTGCTCTATCTCCCCTCCTCTCTGGGCCTGTGCATTATTCAGAGACAGTGCTGTTAAGAGCCAAGTCCCCAAAGTAACATTCCTTCTGCTCCACAGAGCTGTTCCTGAACCTCAGCCGCCTCTCAGACACCTGAATGCACAGTGGCTGAAACAGCTAATCTCTTTTTTATTCATGGCGATGTAAAAGTTGGAGCAACACATAATATCAGCGCGGGACTGCTGAACACGAGGGTTTTGGACATGTTTTCAATGTGCTGTCACGGGGGATTTTAACATAGACATTTTCCTTCTCTGGTGTAAACAGCAGTATTGTAACAGTGTTTTGGTATTTTTAAAGTAAATGTTCAAATCTTGAATTGGCAGTAGCTTTTACCAGTGTTGTATCTGTTTTTTAATCATGACAGATACAATGCATTTAAAGGTATAATTCAGCAAAAAATTAAAATTTACTAAAAACTTACCCACAGGCCATTCAAGATGTAGATGAGTTTCTATGTCAGAACAGATTTGGAGAAATGTAACATTACATCACTTGATTACCAACGGAAATCCTCTGCAGCAAATGGGTGCCGTCAAAGTGAGAGTCCAAAAAGCTGATAAAAAACATCACAATCATCAACACTGTCATTCTGACGGCACCCATTCACTCAGCAGAATCAGCTGGTGAACAAGTAATGCTACATTTCTCCAAATCTGTTCAGATAAAGAAACTCATCCACATCTTCAATGGCCTGAGACAGAGTAAATAAGTATTCCTTCAAGATTTAAAGTCATTAATAGTTATTACAAAGCACATTCTCAAACACTAGACACATATTTTACTTACATACTTAACAAACATAATATTTTAACAACCACCGAAATGTTTTGAATGGATGTCAACATCAGTGATATAAAAGTGTTACTTTAAATCTTTCCCTAAATCCACAATTTTGTATTAAACGCATACTGGATCGTCCTCATTTCTCATGTGCCAATTTAGGGAAAACATGCACACAACCCATTTTTCTGTTGGCCTAGAGGAAGTGGTTACATTCATGACATACATTTAAAATGTGACAAATTACAGTATGCAACTTTTGAGGTAATATCTAACTTTTAAAAAATATGTCAACTTCTTTCGTCGCACCCAAAGAAAAACTGCAGTACTTTACCGCTATAGGACAGGAAGAGTTAAATAAACTCATCACTGTGTCTAAACCAACAACATGCCTATTAGATCCTGTACCCACTAAATTACTGAAAGAATTGTTACCTGTGGCAGAAGAACCGCTTCTCAATATTATCAACTCATCGTTATCTTTAGGTCACGTCCCTAAACCATTCAAGCTGGCAGTTGATTGACATCCCATGGTAACTAGGAATTCACAAGCTCCAGTGTGGATCCAGAACACTTAAGAAGAGATGATGCCAACCCCACAGAGGACTTCAGATGATGCCAACCCTGAAAACATACAGCACTACTAAATTCTGCTACTAATTTATAGTGTTCTTTGTCTGTTTGATTACGTCATTAATTGATCTTTACCACACATCTCTGCCATATGTACATCAAGCTACTACTACATATATTGTAAAAATGTCAATTTGGTGTAAAGCTGCTTTGCAACGATATGTATCGTGAAAAGCGCTATACAAATAAATTTGAATTGAATTAAAAAATATCTCTGACAATCGTTGCCATCATTTTCTAAAGAGTGATGAATTATGTGCATACAGACCTGAAGTCTCTATTGTTTTTCAGCAACCTATTCTTTTAAAGCAACATTCTTAGCTCAATACAAAGTTACCAGATTTATGACATTAATGTTGATTACCTTGAACCATTTCCACTCTCAGAAAAGAAGGTAAGCAGACATTGGGGCAAAATAAAATGTACATCTTTGTACTTTATTTACCCAACATGATATATGATAGTACCGTACAGGTACATATTACTACTTTAAAAGTAGGTTTTAGTACCTAAAATGTACATTTTAGTAGGCCTAGCTTTTGAAGTGGTACCACTCCAGTGACAATTAAATACCTCTTTTTCTGTGAGTGTATAAAACTACAGAAAAAACTTTTTAAATACATTATAAAGTATATAAACTGCCATGACATTTATGTATCTAAATTCATTTGTGCTCTCTTTGTTCATCTCTTCATGTGGAGTAGTTTCCCAGCAAGGACTAAATGGTGACAACATGTTCTTGGAAGCACAGAGAAATGAGATAAGCTATTCCATGTATGCCAGATCACTAAAGCAACCAGAGCCCATGACAACACTTGTTTCAACACCTTGTCTCCTGACCTTGCCAGATCAAAGCTCTTTGGTGGGCCTTTCTTTTAAAGAAAAATGCAGTTCACTGTCAGGTTTGTCCATAAAGCTTTTCTGAATTTCAAAACCCTGGAAAAGACATTGCATTCATTTCGAAAAACGCTTGTTCTCTGAATACTCTGCTATTCGTTTTAAGCTTTGGGGAGCTTTTTAGCAGATACTGGCTATTACTGTGGCATGTTTATGTGGGTGGTTTTAAACATGTAGAATCAGCTCAAATGAAAAAGTGTGTTTTTGATCAAAATAAATCAATGGGTTTTTGGGAACTGCTGCAGTTTGTGAATAATCATGTCTTTGAAGTGTGTAAGCAGCTGGGACACAAGTGCCATCATGTGTTAATGCTGAATGTCCCATCATATGCTTCCAGTGTTTCATGGGATTAGAGTGGATTTAGTGTAAACGCCTGTAATTTCTAAAAGGTTTGTGAGATTCTAAAAAAAGGAATACAGAAAGGGTCTCATTTTTTATCACCACTATTACAGAAAACAAAAGCTGTATGATGTATGTAAAATGCATGTATGTCAAAATGATATATATAAAATATGCTTATATACTGTCAGCTGGACTTTAATGAATTCTGTACATTAAAGTTATAGATCACTGTGATACCTCTGATAAGGTAACTTTGTGAATTCAAAAGCTCCAAACTTACATAACATTATTCATGAGAATTGTCATTTTCTCTGAATCTAAATAAATGGAAGCCTCCAGATTTTTACAGGTTTATGCGTCACATTATTACTGCTGGAAGCTAATTTTGGCAGCTTTCTCTCTTGAAATATTCAAAAGCTTTGATAAAGCTCTGATATTAAATAAGTAATTAAGCGTGCAATATATGATACACAATAGTAACGGTTAACTTGATTTTTAGCAGTACTTTTGAAGGGCATATTTTGTCCGATACATTTCCATCTAATTTATTTTCAGAGTTGAATATAACAAAACTGTGAGTGAGAGAAACATAAAGGGATAGTTCACCCAAAACTTAAAATGATTCTGTCATGACAAACCCACTTGCTGCTGGTTTTTGTTTGTAGAGTAAAAAAAGATAATCTTTTAAAGGAGAAGTTCACTTCCAGAGCGAAAATTTACAGATAATTTACTCACCTCCTTTTCATCCAAGATGTCCATGTCTTTCTTTCTTCAGTCGTAAAGAAATTATGTTTTTTGAGGAAAACATATTAGGATTTTTCTCCGTATACTGGACTTCAGTGGTGCCCCTGATTTTGAACATCCAAAATGCAGTTTAAATGCAGCTTCAAGGGGCTCTAAACGGTCCCAGCCAAGGAAGAAGGGTCTTATCTAGCAAAATGTTTGGTTATTTTCTAAAAAAAAGTACAATTTATATACTTTTTAACCATAAACACTCATCTTGTTCTCCAACTTCAGAATCGCCCTGCATCGCTGTTTTACCTTTTTTTGTAAAGGGTGTTTGATCTTCTTTGCATGTTTACTTTGTAAACACTGGGTCAGTACTTCTGCAGTGATGTAGGATGATTTTAAAGTTGGAGGAGAAAACGAGATGGGAGTTTTTTGACAAACGCATACAACTGGGTTAAAAGGTTAAAAGGTTAAAAAGTATATAAATTGAAAATAATCTTATCATTTCGCTAGACAAGACCCTTCTTCCTTGGCTTCTTCCTTTGAAACTGCATTTAAACTGCATTTTGGTCGTTCAAAATTGGGGGTACCATTGAAATCCAGTATATGGAAAAAAATCCTGAAATGTTTTTCTCAAAAAAATTATTTCTTTACGACTGAAGAAAGAAAGACATAAACATCTTGAATGACAAGGGGGTGAGTACATTGTCTGTAAATTTTTGTTCTGGAAGTGAACTTCTCCTTTGAGTAACTTTTTTTGTACTTGGCAGTAAAGCAATAGTTCACCCCTTAAAAAAAAAAAAAAAAAAAGTGCTGACAATGTACTAAACTTAGGCAACCCAAGATGCAGACAAGTTTGTTTCCTCACCAGATTTGGAGAAATTTAGGATTACAGTGAATGGATGCCATCAGAATATGAGTCCAAACTTCTGATAAAAACATTACAACAATCCACAAATAAGTTAACATCTTGTAAAGTGAAAAGCTGTTTGTAATAAATCCGTTTTTAAATCTTTAAAACGTTGCATCTGGCTAAAAGACAAGTCTTCTATACATAATATTGCTTTCTCCAGTGCTGACGGCACCCATTCACTGTAGGGGATCCACTGACGAGCAAGTGATACAATAGTAAATTTCTCTGCTAAATATGTTCGAATGGAGAAACAAATTCATCTCGTCTTGGTCTGAGGGTATATTTTCAGCAAGTTGTCAGTTTGGTGTGAACTATTCCTTCCTATGTTTTTTAATTGTTTTATTTTAGTTCATGGATAAGTGGTGTATTTCTGAACGACTTTCATTTCATGAAAATATAAGACAGAAAATACTTTCTTTATGAAATAATTGCTTGCTAAACAGTGTTCTGGCCTTGACACAAGAGTTCAGTTCTAAACACAGTCAGACATTTCTCTATAATAAGCTGTCCTTTCAGATATAGTCCATGACTGAACAGCTAATGAAAATTAAATGGTTTGTGTGCGAACCCAAGTTTCCTTGTCTGTGCTTCTCAATATATTTCATACAAGGACAAACACTGCAATGGTGCTCTGGGGGTTTTCATAACAACCATGTTATTCAATATGTCTTAGCGTCTTCCTTCATGATGAAATGAAATAATGTGTAGTGACAAAGTCTCTTAATGTGGCCTGTCAGTCGCTGTGTGACTGGAGCTGGCTAGTGTGAATTAAATCCGTTCACATCTTTCGATGTGTTGCTGCTCACCTTTTTTGGTCTCTCTTCCTATTTCATGTGCTCTCTTTGTGCCATAAGCTTCTTTTCCACCCCCACCCTTCTGGACGAGACATCCTGTGCATGAGAGAAACGGCATGTTTTTGATGTAAAAGCTGAACTAGATGGTAAAGTCCTAACCATTATGACGTTTGAGCTGAAGCCTGGCTTTGCTACACAGGAGGGTGGACTGTTCTCTGATGGAATTACACTAAAGGAACTGAAAGTAAACAGTTAGAGGAAGCCATGAATCTGAGTGCTTTAAGTAACTGATTTCTTGGGTCTCATAGTCTGATGTGTAAAACAAATGGCATGTTTAGTACAAGTTTCACTTCAAAAATGAAGAGAGGCAGGGTTTTATCTGCTTTCAGTTTAATACACAAATCACAAAAAAAGTAAAATTGTACATGACATGTTTCCTGCCAAATATTAATCAGATTAAATTATGTATATTCATGTTGATCTAAAAAGTACCGGTCACTAATCTTTAAAAATAAATAAATGAATAACTCATGTTATGTCCGTTTTATTGAGCTAACAAGGACTGTTAAAGGAAAAGCTTGTGCTTCATTTTTTTATTATTATTATCCTCCATCTCTTGATTTTATCAGCTGATTTTAAAAGCAAAGAAAAAAAATTAATTAAATTTAAATGTTACTATGTTGGCTAGATAGGCCAGTTTTGATATTCACAATGTTTATGCTTTAACTTGATTATCATTCACTACTTTTTACACATCTATATTGAAATACATAATGAAATATATAATAGAAATATATAATATACATAATTAATTATATGCATTATGTATAAATATATAATGTCTAAACAATATGAATGAAATATGTAAGTTGTGTTTTAGGTTAACCATTTAATTGATCTATCTGTGTATGTATTATATATGAAGTTATGAGTTGTAGTGCATGATGAAATCTCATAAAGCAGCCGTTTAGTAAAGGACACACAGAGAATTGCTAAGACAACCGGTCAAACTGCCACCTGGTGCTCATCACTGTCAAGGGCACCTGGTGGAGCTCATTTAAAAACAACAACAACAACAAATGGTGTCTCCTGATTCATAAAAACTTCCATTTTTCATGACATTTTAGGAGGTTAGGTTAAACATAAGTTTATTAGGTATAATTTCAGTCAGTGCTACAGTATTGGGACAGATAAGAAGAAAGCAAAATGCCTGACTGTATTGCTGACAACAGAAGGATGTCACCATCAAATCACAATTTTTCATGTATATTAATGCCAAGTTCTGTCATGAAACTCTAGATGGTGTAGACCGCAGGTCCTTAACACAATCTTATAATATTCACAGTGTTAAACTACTTGGCACAAGCTGATTGGCTCATGTTGCATAGCCAATGAGCTTGCTGCTTCATATTTAAATGGCTGGTTAGCATTTACTAGAGCATTTCGCAGCGCCCTTTCCTCTGAAACCCTCCACCTCCCCAGCTCCACCTGTATACTGCTACAGGTTACTGTATGTGCCATTTGTGCAGCAGCAGTTAGTCTTAAAAAGCAGGTCATATGATATTTTAAAGTGGCCTAATATTGTGTTGGAGTCTCCAACATCAAGTTTATATGCATCTAAGGTCAGAAAACAAAAAAAATAACAAAAACATTTTGTTTAACACTTATGCAAGCAAATTGTGCCCACAGCTAAAGTTTAGCTGCTAAACTGTTAACACTTAGCAAAACAATAATTGTGGTTTACATTCTTTACATTCTTTATTATTACACAAAGTAATTAGAACAACGTTAGTCTACAAAAATCGACACATTTTTGGAAATTGGTGGGCTCATAGCAAATTATCAGAACTGAAAAACTGTATTGGACATTGGATGTAATTTTACTGTAGTATACCGTTTTTCGGAGTGGAAAAAGAATGTAAAATTTACAGTGAATAACCGTAAACTGACATTCCCAGAATTCCCTGTGTTACATTTTAAATTTGATGTTTTTTTGTTGAAATAACTATGTTTATTTTTAGTATTTTCTTATCAGTTTTGTACCTTAGGGTTGTATGTTACATCTAATGTTGTTAAATAAATGTTTATTGCATTATTTTAGTTTCATGTGCGTTACCATGATGGTGTTTAGCGTTTGTGTGAATGACACTGTGCACCTTCTATAAAAATGTTAGTATTTAAAATCTGCTTGTGATGGGCTTTATGTCTTCATGAGGGTCTCATCACCACCTGCTTTTCATGGTTATCAAATGTATTACAAAGGTTCAAAACAGTTTTCTGTACTTTAATATGCTGGTTAACATTAGTTAATCAGTTAATGAAATTATGGTATTTAAATGTAAATGTAAGTTTAAACCATAAAACCTAAAACGTTGCTACCATATTTTTTTACGGTAAAATTCTGGCAACCACAGCTGCTGTTTTTTTAACATAAATCTTACAGATTTTTTTAACTGTGTATATAGTAGGGGAATTTACCATTTAACAGGATTTTACTGTAGCATTTTTACAGTCTTTTACTGTAAAATTTTAAAACACAACTATTAAAAAAGGTTCAAACGTTCACTGATGCTCCAGAAGGAAACACCATGCATTAAGAGCCGGGGGGTGAAAACTTTTTTGAATTTAAAGATCAAGGTAAATTTTACTTAACTTGTGTTCCGGGAAACATGCAAGTATCTTCTGCTGCTTCCGAAGGGCAGTACTAAATGGAAAAAAAAAAAAAATGATATTTCAATAAAATCAGAAAAATTTCTTAATCCTTTTCAAAAGTTTTCACCCCCCAGCTCATTTTTGATTACAAAAAAAGGAAATTGAAGGATAGCTTAGATTACAAGCTGCAAAAAAGATATTTTTTGAAAACCTATATGACCTACTCTTTAACTACTTAAATGCAGCACTGTATCGGTGTGCGTATTGCGACAGCAGCAGCAATAATCAACAACAACAGCAGGAATTCAGCAGCGTAGCAGATCTATTCCGCCAAGACCAAATACATTAACACTGTCATATCCATTACCATGCTAAAATCTTCGGACAGCCGTCATGATAAAAATGATAATAACCAAACAATAGCTTAAAGGCTTGCCTAATATTACTCTACAAAGTGTTACTTTGAGTTATTAAAATGGTTTTTACTTAATGGTGTACAGAAATTGATCCAAATTACCTGAAATATGTCAGCGAAATAACTACCCTGAGTTATCAGGCAAATCTATGTAACAGACCCTACAAAGAATCAGTGGGACACCATTAGTTTTTGTTTGTTTTGTTGCGCTTTCTGCTTGTAAATCATTTTGTGTATTTACAGCTGACAGTCCATATATGGAAAGGCTGAAGCTAAGAGCATGATAGATTGACTTGTGGCCTTTTTCTTGAGTTTGTATAACTTTTTAGCAATAGTTGTTCTCATAGTTATTGACCTTGGCATGAACAGGCTTTAATTATCAGTGTTATCAAGATTTGTGAAAGATCTAGAACAGCTACCATCACAAATGAAACATGTAGCAGAAAAAAATGTGAACATTTCATAAACCGATTACTTTTAGGTTTTCGTCATTCATTAGGCGAACTTGAGAGGAACTGACTTCATTCATCCAAGCATCCTTTATTACATCATGCAAACTAATTCTGAAAAGTGACGTTGTTTCTAGGATCATTTGTTTACATGTATTGTAATTTGTTTAGTGTGGCAACTTGTAAGTGTCCAACTGCATTTCTAATGTACAATCAGAAGTGCTGTGTCCAAAAGATGGGCACATGCATAGAAACATGAAGCTAAACGGTAAGTTGTCTTGGTTCAGCCACACCAAACCAGAACTGATGCTTTAAAAACTTGCAGAGATAATTGTGGACTTCAGTAGGAGCTTGAAAAGCCTCTACTCCTGTCAGTCCAAAATCAACTCCTTCAAGGTCCTGCAAACCATAATCTTCCAGGGCCTTAAATGGAAGGTGAACCCTGACTGTTACAGAAAAGTCTCAACAGTGGATTTACTTTCGACTACAACTGAGCAAATTCAATTTGACACAGGATTTGATGGTCCAGTTCTAGAAGGCAATCATCAAGTTCATCACCTCCTGAAAGGGGTCAGTCAGTGCAAGGGAGACACAACATTTCAACACATTATTTGCTCAGCAGAAAGATTTTTTGAGCACTACTCTTTTCCCTTTTTCAGATAAATGTTCATTCATTGCACTTTGGTCACGAAAACACTTCTGATGACCTCTAGCCTCTTTTGCACGTATCTGTACTTACCTGTACAATTGTGGAGACTGTATATAGTCAAAAGCACACTTAGCTATTAATATTGAGTTTGAATGCAGTTCATACAAAATCAATACATGAAAAACATTTGTCTTAGTTTTCAGAGCACTTTCCTCTCTCTGTGTCTCTACACTGCACAACGTGTTTATATGATTACTGAATTTCCACTGTCATGTTTAGAAGCAACAGACCAAGTAAATTGCCTATAAATGCAAACTTTACAAATTCAGTTCTGACTTTCATACCAGAATCTGTGTTAGTTTGTAGCCTGAGAGCTTTTGCTCTTCTCTCATATTCTTATATGCCACATCCTGACAATCATTATGGCATAACAACCTCAACCAAACCCCATTACAGCTAACTGCATGCATCACAACTGAGAAGACAGAGACATATATATATATATATATATATATATATATATATATATATATATATATATATAAAAGATAGAATGAGAGACTTTTTGAAAATTGAAGGCATTTCGGTCTCAAACCTGTTTTATACTGTGGAATTTCTGTTTCTCATGCTCTTTCCATTTTCACAGTTTCACAGTCTCTTTGCATGAACAAAAGAGTTTATTAGTGGCACTCATTTTTTTTTTTTTCCAGCTAGAAAGGAAAATAACAACAACAATAACAAAAGAGGTTCTATTCATAATGGCTTTTAGCTAGAGTGAGAATTAGCATTAATGTATGATAACATAATCATCTTGAGACTGTCATCGTGGTTTAACTAGTTTCGTAATCACTGCTGCAGACTCTTCCCTATTCATGCATGATGATGCTTGCATGACTGCCAGATATTCTTGCATCAGATGCATTGATTGTGTAAGGTCCACTGAGCTTCCTGCGAAATTCACTGTGCCATTCCTTCCTCTCAGTGTTTCTGAAGGTGGATTTGAACAAAGTGACAGTGATATCTGTGTTATGTGAGAACCATATTACGCTGATTAATCTAAAACAGACCACTTGTTATATTCCTAATCATCATTTTGTAATGAATTGTAATAAAGTAATGGGATTGTAAGGAGATGAATGCCTATGCATCTGCCCTTCATAAACTGATTGTGTTACCCTTGATCCTTTGCTTTGATCACAGCACCTTCTCTTTTGGGCAGTGATATAACAGCCCAAAATACTGGGGTTATTTGGTGGTTATTTCCATTGTAAGATAATTCAAATGCTGACAGGAAAAGAATGATAGTGTAGTGCACACGTTTGCTTTAAATAGCCCACAAAAATATTGTAATTTGTATTTTTTATATGTTGTTGTAAAAAAGTAATTGGCTGTTATAAAACAAAATCTATGTTTCTTGTTTTCACAGAGTAATAGAGTAATTCATGAAGTGTGAAAAGCACCCGAATAAGCTTTTTCTCAAAAGTAGAGGTGGTGTGTGAATACATCATGCTATTTAACATGCTGCAGAGTTTCTTTGGGTCTTAAAGGGGACATGGGATGCAAAATTCACTTTTACTTGGTGTTTGGATATAAATGTGACTTAGCATTGTGTGGACACAACCACCCTATAATGATAAAAAAATCCTTTCACTTTTATTTTAATCAAAAAAAAAAAAAAAACAAAAAAAAAAACCTAAACAGTCTCAATTATCAAGCCGTTTTGATTTTCTGAGCAGAGTGATGTCATACTGCTCAGGCCCCGCCCACAACTGCTGACAGACTGTCCTATATTCACATATTTTCATCCCTCAGCCAGTTGTACGCTGTCCGCTATTTTGTCCACACTCGATCAGCTGTAGCGACAACAATGTCTCGTAAGCAATGCAGGTGTTTTGTATTTGGATGTGAAAGTCAACATAAGTGTCTTGATTTTCTCCCGACATCAGTGCTACTGAGAACGCAGTGAACTAGTTTTGTTTTTTACCACTGAATACACTTGAATTCGTTTATGTCTGTGTTTACGTCATCTATTTCGCCCTTCTTTTTCCAGAGAAGAGAGGGGTGGAATTGTTACCGGGAATGAGAGGCGAGAGGCGAGCGGATCCATACGCGAGCTTTTATTAGAGGAGCGAGACAGAGACATGGTCGTACAGGCAGGGTCAAAGCAGGAGCAGACAGGAATATCACAGGCAAGCGTAGAGAATAATCCAATAACGAAAGATAGTCCAAAAGGCAGGCGGCTAGACAGTCAAAACGAGATAACCAGGTGGGAAAGACAAAACACTGGGAACTAGGAACTCGGAACAAGAAACTAGGAAACGCTAACAATACAACAACAATCCGTGACTAGCATGGGGAAAGACCGGGGCTTTTATGGTGCTGCTGATTGGTCACATGTGCTGACGCAATCAGTGTGATGCATGACGGGAGATGTAGTCCGGGGTGTGGTACAAGAGTCAGAGTGTGATGATGGGGTGAGAGTGACATCTGGTGGTGAGCGGACAGCGGGACACTGACCAGATTCGTGACATAGCTCCCCCCCAAGGAGCGGCTTCCAGACGCTCGAAGGGAGCAACAGTCCGGAGGCGGAGCAGGAGGCGCAGGAGCTCTCCAGGGCGGAGGCGGAGTAGAAGGCGCAGGAGCCCTCCAGGGCGGAACAGGAGGCAGAGCAGGAGGCGCCGGAGCCCTCCAGGGCAGAACAGGGACCTGCGTCATGGGCTGGGACCTGGGGAGAGCAGGGATAGAGGAGACAAACAGAAGAGCAGGAGGTGCAGGAGCCCTCCAGGGCTGAACAGGAGGCACCGGGACCTTCCTGGACGGAACCGAAGGCAGAGCAGGAGGCACAGGCGCCCTCCGGGGCGAAGCCGGAGGCGGAGCAGGAGGCTCGAGAGCCCTCCGGGGCGGAGCCGGAGGCGGAGCAGCCCCCCAGGAGGCGGAGCAGGAGGTGGAGCAGCCCCCCAGGAGGCGGAGCAGGAGGCGGAGCAGCCCTCCGGGGCGGAGCAGGAGGCGGAGTAGGAGGCGGAGCGGAAGGCGCAGGAGCCCTCCAGGGCGGAACAGGAGGCAGAGCGAAGGCGCCGGAGCCCTCCAGGGCAGAACAGGAACCTGCGTCATGGGCTGGGACCTGGGGAAAGTAGGGACAGACGAGGCGGACAGAACAAGGGGAGAAGCTGAGAGTTTATAGGGGGACGCCGCCCCCATGGGAGGTTCCACAGCCAAGGCGGACACCTCTGGAGGCATTGGCGCAGCTTCTCCGACCGAGGGGAGTTCTGGAGCAGGCTTGTGACCAGGCGGGAGCTGGGACAGAGCAGAAACCGCGTTATGGTCTGGGACCTGGGAAAAGCAGAGACAGAGGAGCCAGACAGAATAAAGGGAGAAGCAGAAAGTTTAAAGGGTAACGCCCCCACCCTAAGAGGTTCCACAGCTAATGCTGACACCTCTGGAGGCATTGGCGAAGCTTCTCTGACGAGGAAGGCCTCTGGAGCAGACTTGAGACCAGACGGGAACTCTGGAGCAGGCTTGAGATCAGACGGGAGCTCTGGAGCAGGCTTGAGAACAGACAGGAACTCTGGAGCAGGCCTGAGATCAGACGGGAGCTCTGGAGCAGACTGGTGAACAGACGTGGCCTCAGGAGCTGAGTGTGCAGCCCACACACACCAAAAGGCCACCGCCATAATAGGAAGAGCAGCGGCAGGTGACAGGAGATCATTAAAGGAGGGTTCTGACGATGTTGCTGGTACTGGGATGTTTGAAGATCGCCCTGACACTAGTGGTGGGTCCACCACGCTGGCCATCATGACTGGCCGTGCCCTTGGGGTGTTGGATGAGCTGTGACTTGACTCTGGGCCGTTGGACGGGGCGTGACTCCACCTTGAGCCATCGGACGAGGCATGGCGAGGCTCTGGGCGGTCAGACGAGGCATGACTTGGCTCTGGGCGGTCAGACGGGACGTGACTTGGCTCTGGAGATACGGCTGTGACTTGACTTGGCTTTGCTGGAACAGCTGTGACTTGACTTGGCTTATGGAGGTCAGCTGTGGATTGACTTGGCTCGGGAATAACAGTAGCAACTTGACCTGGCTCATGAAGATCTGCTGTAACTTGGCTTGATTCAGGAACAACAGCTGTAACGTGACTTGACTCGTGGGGAACAGCTGTGTCTTGGCCGGACTCATGGAGCACAGCAGCTTTGGTTTGACCTGACTCAGTTGCTTGACCGGACTTAGAAGCTTGACCTGACCCTGGAGCTTGACTTGACTCTGAAGCTTGACCGGACTCTGAAGCTTGACCTGACCCTGGAACTTGACTGGACTTGGAAGCCTGACTGGACTTGGAAGCTACAGCTGTAACATGGTTTGACTCTGGAGCAGCAGCTGTAGCTTGACTTGACGCAGGAGACGCAGCTGCAACTTGACCTGACTCTGAAGATGCACCTGCAGCTTGACTTGGCTCTGCGGCTTGACTTGGCCCTGGAACAACAGCTGCAACTTGACTCGAATCAGGGGTAGCTGCCGTGACGTGAGGGAGAGCCACTTTAGCTGCCCATACCACCATTAGGGGTGAGTCCAGCACGTGGGCCATCATGAGGCGTGGCTTCGAGACCATCTTGTGGAGTGGCTCTGGGATGGCGGCCATCTTGTGAACTGGCTTGGAGGTGGCGGCCTTTTTGTGGACTGGCTCAGGGACGGCAGCCATCTTGTGGACTGGCTCTGGGAAGGCGGCCATCTTGTGGACTGGCTCTGGGATGGGAGCCATCTTGTGGGCTGGTTGTGGGAAGGCGGCCATGACAGGTGCAGGCTCTGGACGGGCAGGCATGGCGTGAGCAGGCTGTGGCTTGGCTGACGTGGTGTTAGCGAGCGCTGGCTTGACAGACGTGGCGTTAGCGGGCGCTGGCTTGACTGACGCAGGAAACATATCTCCAGCTTGACTTGACACAGGAACAGCAGCTGTAATCTTGCTTGACTTCAGAAACTTGACTTGACTCCGGAAATACAGCTGCAACTTGACTTGACTTGGAAACTTGACTTGACTCGGGAAATGCAGCTGCAACTTGGCTTGACTTGGAAAGTTGACTTGACTCAGGAAATGCTACTGCAACTTTATATGGCTCTGATATGGCAGCTGTGACGTGACGGAGCTCTGTTTTTGCCGCCATCTTGTGAACGGGCTCCGCCGTTGCCACCATCTTGTGAACGGGCACCGCTGTCGCCGCCATTAGAGCAGCGCTATCCGCGGCCGTCGTCATTGCTTGAGCGCGCTCCAGCACGGCCGCCATTTCATGAGCGATCCAGGCGGAAAACGTGTTTGTGGGATCGTGCTCCGGCATGACCGCCAATCTGTGAGTGGGACGCGTGGTCGCCATTACCGCATTGTCGCGTTCCCTCTCTGCGACCCCCACGGTGCACGGCGAACCCACACACAACAACGCAAAATTCAAAAATGCAGCCAGAGATGAGCGCGGACCCTCGCGTCTCAGCCTCGCCTTTAAAGGCTTATTTATGCCATCACAAAAGATCTCAATAATTGTGCAGTCCGGGAGTGTGGAATAATTGGCAATGGCCAGAAACTCACGGATGTGTTGTTCTAGTGTGCGTGGCCCTTGTTTTATCCTGAAAAGAATTTTGTCTGTGTCCATATCTGAATGTCCGGGGGTGAAGCTGCTGGATCCTGTGGTGACGGAGTATTCTGTAACGGAGTAAACGAGACGAGAGGCGAGCGGATCCATCTGCGAGCTTTCATTATAGGGATGAGACAGATACATGGTCGTACAGGCAGGGTCAAACAAAGGTAACAGGAGTCTCAGAGGCTAGACGAGAGAATAATCCAATAACGAAAGATAGTCCAAAAGGCAGGCGGCTAGACAGTCAAAACGAGATAACCAGGCGGGAAAGACAAAACACTGGGAACTAGGAACTCAGAACAAGAAACTTGGAAACGCTAACAATACAACAACAATCCGTGACTAGCATGGGGAAAGACCGGGGCTTTTATGGTGCTGCTGATTGGTCACATGTGCTGACGCAATCAGCGTGATGCATGACGGGAGATGTAGTCCGGGGTGTGGTACAAGAGTCAGAGTGTGATGATGGGGTGAGAGTGACATCTGGTGGTGAGCGGACAGCGGGACACCGACCAGATTCGTGACAGGAATAAACTGAGCTCATTAGCATTTAAAGAGACATGCGCTGAAACAGAGCTGTTTTTGACAAGGTAAAAAGGGTGTTGTTTTACACGACCATTGAGGAATTTTAAAAAGTATGTCAGAGACATTTCATAAAGACCCTAAAGAATCATACAAACTTGTGAAAAATAGGCATCTGATATCCCGTTTAAAAAGTCTTAATTCTTTCTTCCACAAATTATGGCCTTAAAATGTCTTAAATCAGACCAGAAAGTCTTAAATTTATGAAGTCAAAGCATTACAAGTCAGTTTATGCTCAAATCAAGAACAAATATATCTATCAATAGGATTTGCAAACTTAATTCCCTTTAAATTTAATAGATTTTTCCAGGCCCATTAGCAGATTTATTCTTGTTTTAAAGTTCACTTCATTTTGATCAGTTTTGACCGTCATTTTGCTTCTGACCTAATATTTCTTGATTTTTTTTTTACAAGTGGACATCAGATATATTAAGGCCATAAACTTTTTTTTTTGAAAAAAAAAAAGAAGTAATAAGTAATGGATTTCAATTGGTACCACTACTTGTGTTTAGACATTTACATTTAGAGAACATATTGACCTGTTGTTCCATTCAATTTATTCCAGAAATGAAAAATTCCAGAAACTCCAGAAACTTGGTTCACCCAAAAATGAATTCATGTCATTAATTACTCAAACCCAAACCCCTAAGACTTTGTTTATCTTCGGAACACAAATAAAGATATTTTTTATGAAATCCGAGAGCTTTTTGACCCTGCATAAACAGCAATGCAACTGAAATGTTTAAGGCACAGAAAGGTAGTAAGGACATTGGTAAAGTAGTCCATGTGACATCAGTGCTTCAACCGTAATGTAATGAAGCTATGAGAATACTTTTTAATGCTCAAAGAAAACAAAAATAATGACTTTATTCAAAAAAATTCTTCTCTTTCCTGTCTGTCTCCTTCACTGTACTCGTTATTTTTTTCTTTATTATCATAGCTTCATAAAATTACAGTTGAACCACTGATGTCACATGGGCTACATTAATGATGTCCTTATGTTTCTGAACGTTTCAGTTGCGTTGCTGTCTATACAGAGTCAGAAAGCTGTCAGATTTCATCAAAAATATCTTAATTTGTGTTCCAAAGAAGAATGAAGGTCTTACAGATTTGGAACGACATGAGGGTGAGTAATTAAAGGAGAAGTCCACTTCCAAAACACATATTCACATATAATGTACTCACCCCTTGTCATCCAAGATGTTCATGTCTTTCTTTCTTGAGTAGTAAAGAAATTATAATTTTTGAGGAAAACATTTTAGCATTTTTCTCCATATAATGGACTTATATGGTGCCCCAATTTTGAACTTTTTAAAATACAGTTTAAATGCGGTTTCAAACAATTCCAAATGTGGTTGTAAATGATCCCAGCTGAGAAAGAAAGGTCTTATCTAGCGTAACAATTGGTTATTTTCATAAAAATAATACAATTTATATACTTTTTAATTTCAAGTGCTCATCTTGTCTTACTCTGCCTATACTCATTTTTTCTGGTTCATGACAGTTAGGGTATGTCGAAAAACTCCCATCTCATGTTCTCCCTCAACTTCAAAATCGTCCTTTATCGCTGTTTTACCTTTTTTGTTAAGGGTGTTTGATCTTCTTTGCATGTTTACTTCGCAAAGACTGGGTCGGTACTTCTGCAGCGATGTAGGATAAATTTGAAATGATTTTTGAAGTTGAGGGAGAAAATACGATTGGAGTTTTTTGACATACCCTAACTGTCTTGAGCCAGAATACACAGAGTTCAAGGAGAGCAAGACAAGACGAGTGTTAAAAAGTATTTAAATTGCATTTTTTTAATGAAAATAACCAATCGTTTCCCTAGATAAGACCCTTCTTTCTCGGCTGGGATCATTTATAACCGCATTTGGGATCATTTGAAGCTGCATTTAAACTGCATTTTGGAAGTTCAAAATCCAGGCACCATACCAGTCTATTTTATGGAGAAAAATGCTAAAATGTTTTTCTCAAAAAACACAATTTCTTTACGACTGAAGAAAAAAAAGCCATGAACATCTTGGATGACAAGGGGGTGAGTAAATTATATGTGATTCTTTGTTTTGGAAGTGGACTTCCGTAAAGACAGAATTTTTATTTTTGGGTGAACTAACCGCTTAAATTTGCCTTCATAAAACCCACAACACCCCACATTCAGTGCAACTGTGTTTTACAGCATTTATTTCAGGCTATGTACAGATTTCACTTTCAGGTAATGAATTATTGGAAATAAGAAGTACTGCTTCTAGTTTGTTCTCCCGCTTCTGTCTCTACATATTTTCTCATGACTCGAGTGCACTAAAAAGCTGTTATGATTATACACAACAAAACTTTGTCACTAACAGGTCAGTGTCTGGCACATAGATCCATCTCAGTCTAAAAATCATTGTAAGCAATGATTAACATTTTCACTGTATCTGCATTTCTATATTAAACAGATATAAAAAGGAAAAAGCTACATGATTCACATGACATGCATGTGTAGTGAACCTGAGCACGTCAGTGGTAATATGCATTCTTACGAACGCTGAAAACAAGCCTGGGCGAAAAGCTTTGTAATGGTGCGTGGGTGGAAATCCACTGCCAGATTCACAGATTTAATCACTCCTACCAGTGTCTCTCTCTCACCTCTTTTCTGTCTCATTCTCTAGGTCTCTCTCTCTCCCCTCCCTCCCTTTCGTTCTCAAATCAAGTCAAATCAAATCAACAAAGCTTCATTGGTCTAATTGTCAACAATAGGATATTAATGCAAAGCATTCGAATGGGTTCTATTAGTAATAGCAGGAGAGAAATCTGATTTATTATTATTTTATAGTTCATATTCTGGGGTCTGGGGAGTGTTGACAGAGGCAGTTAAATATAAATATGCAGGCAATAAAATTGGACCAAGACTTCCGTACTCAATTCCGTTCTCATAAGATTATATGGACCATTTCTAGACCATATGGGTTTGTCTGTTTCAGTGTAGGCTGGTACATTATTTAGAGCAGGAGAAAACTGAGTTGAATTTGTAACTACTGATCTTTCAAATCTAATTTATTTCAGTGAATTGACTGGCATATTTGTGTAAATTACATTCTTTGCTACTAAAGCAATTTAGTGACATGAATGAAAAGCAAAACAGAGCAAAACAAAATCAACAGAATTAACCAAATCACAAAAGCTTGTAAAATGACATATTTGAACCACTGGGAAAATTAAAGTAAATGTTGAAATAAACTGAAATATGGTCATGAAGTATGACAAAGAGAGAGACAGAGACAGAAACGGATCCTCACCAAATACAGGCTCAGTGATCACAGTCTAGCAAAAGAAAAAGGCAGACAAAGACAAAAATGGCTTCCAAAGGAACAAAGACTGTGTGCTCAGTGTCTCTTTTATTGCTATGAATTTCAGAATGCAAGAGAGATGTACTTTGAAAGTCTTTCAAACCTCATTTCACATTTTCCAAAACTGTCAGAAAAAGATCAAATGCAGGTGTTCCAGTCATGCATCAGCATATTTGAGCTTGCCGCCCTCAGAAACCAACCACTGCTTCACCATAGCCAAGTTATCTGTGTGCGTCTGCATTCATGTGTAATGCTTGTAATGAACAGTTATTTTGTTATATTGTATATTGTTATTCCAGCAGGAGGATCCAAAGACTGTCACACACCTAGTTTGGCTGGAAGTCCAATCTCAGACATCCATTTCATATTTTCTTTCTTCTTCTTCCAGTAAAAATTAAATCCTCTTGCAACATGTCCCATAATGGTTGTGTCCTTTGCAGATATTCGAACGCATTTGACCATATGAACGTTGAAACTGTGAGAAAGCAATTTGAACACATACATTTTCAACTTCCTCTAAATGTGGTTGAAAGTCAACGATCTTTTTTAGACCCTGCTGACACCTGTTTTTAGTGTTCTCCATTTGTGACCTGATGCAGCAAAATGTTTTTTAATATTGGGTGTAATCAGAGGCCTAAGCTATATAGGTTAACAGGTACAGTAGGTTCCATAATGGTTTCTGACAAATTTTAGATTAACCAACAAAAGGCTAAAAAACCCAACACTGGTTCATTGGAAAAAAAGACATGCCTCTACCTACATTTTTGCTCCAAAAACATATATATGATACAATTCACTGCCGCTTGCAGCTGAAATAAACACATATGATGTTTGCATCACATAACCAGCTCCATATGTATGGTTACATTACTTTCAAACACAATAGAGCATAGAGCATTTTCCATTAAAATCCTATTTTTCTTCATAAAAAAAGCAAAAAGTTGATCATACTGATTTCAAACTTAAGGATTCATTAGTTTGAATACATTCAACCAAACACCATAATAACATGTTAGCTGATAATTCAGTATACTTTATTTTTGACAAAACATGCCATTTTTCAGTCGTGACTGCACATTTTCGGTAGTGACAGTAATGTTTTGGTAGTGACCACGTCACGTTACGGAACATACTAAAACATACTAAAATACTAAACATTTGCATAGCTGTACTAAAATTTTGTTTATTTCCAACAAATTAAGGATTATGTGTTTCCTTTTGTCAACAATGGTGACAGGTTTCGGGTTGTGACTGTTACGGTAGTGACCATTTTATGGGATTTTATGTTAATAACTCCCAAAAGTGTTTAATGTTTGTATATTGTTTAATTACAGAAAAATGGTGCTCGGTAGTGACATTCTTTAAAGTTACACACAGATTTTCAGACTTTTGAACACATTTATCTCAAAATAATGGGGCCTACTCACCATGTCGCTATGGGAGAGAGTGAGACATAAATATTTCCTGATCATAATGTAGGGATGTAGTTAAAATCTGTCTCAGCCAGTTGACTAAAACATACAGTGTTTCAGTAGTGGCATGACAATGTGGAATACATTTTTTTACATAAAGTTTCATAATTTACAAAGAAAAATGTACTATTTTTTGAACTTCCCTTTTTTTAAAAAAAAAAACAAATTCAAAAGGTATTTTTTAACAACAATAATGGAATAAAAATGCAAAAAATTATTTCAATATCATTTTTCATGAGCTGAAATTTAGGGGTTAGGGTTTGGGACCACCTTCCAATTGCAAGTACCCACTAAATAATTATATATATATATATATATATATATATATATATAAAGCTTACTAATATTTGAAGTATTATTGTGGGTTTATAATAGAAGGATATTAATAAACAGATAAAATTTACAGATAATGTACTCACCCAAAATGTTCATTCTTTCTTCAGTCATAAAGAAGTTATGTTTTTTGAAGAAAACATTTTAGGATTTCTCTCCATGTAATGGAGAGAAATAGTGCCCCGATATTCAGTTTAAATGCAGCTTCAAAGGGCTCTAAATGATCCCAGCCAAAGAAAAAGGGTCTTATCTAGTAAAACGATCGGTTATTTATTTTTTTATTTTTTTCTACATTACAATGGACCCTTTTCACAAGACTGTGATGACGCGTTTAACGGTCATCATCACAATTTTTTTCATATTTTGATTTTTAAAAAAATGTATGTACATTTATAACACTATACTTTGTATTATATCACCTTTTCATTAAGTTACAAAAAACTAGTTAACGCTAATGCAAGGGTGTT
Source organism: Cirrhinus mrigala (assembly GCA_036247105.1). NCBI lineage: Eukaryota > Metazoa > Chordata > Actinopteri > Cypriniformes > Cyprinidae > Cirrhinus > Cirrhinus mrigala. The sequence continues at coordinate 15,140,698 of CM070024.1, forward strand.
TCTAATGCCGCATCTATGGGATCTATAAATCTAAAAAATCTATTTTTTTCCTTTGAGTGAAAGTTGTGAAACCACTATCGTGGAGTTTTTCTTTTGTTATTTGAGCAAATGTGAATGCAAAAAATATATTTGTGGTACACTCCCATACACTGCTTTACCCAACTATGATGACTTCTGCTATGAGAAACCTGGAAATGTGAAAAAAAAGGTCCATTTAAATACTTTTTTACTTGGATGGGTTAAATGCAGAGCACAAATTCCGAGTATCCATATATATGGATCATGGGTCACCATACTTGGTCTCACGTCACGTCCTTTCCCTCTGAGTGAACTCTGTTTTTTCCAGTCATGATAGTTAGGGTACATCTAAAAACTCATTTCATTTTCTCCTCCAAATCGTCCTGCATTGCTGCAGAAGTACCGACCCAGAGTTTACAAAGTGAACATGCAAAGAAGATCAAACACTCTTTACAAAAAAAGGTAAAAACAGCGATGTAGGATGATTTTGAAGTTGGAGGAGAAAATGAGACAGGAGTCTTTAGACATTTTTTTCCAAAAATAACAGATTGTTTTGCTTCTTCCTCGGTTGGGATCATTTAGGGCCCTTTGAAGCTGCATTTAAACTATATTTTGCAAGTTCAAATTTGGGGGCACCATAGAATTCCATTACATGGAGAGAAATCCTGAAATGCTTTCCTCAAAAAACATAATTTCTTTACGACTGAAGAAAGAAAGACATCTTGGATGACATTATCTATAAATTTTTGTTCTGGAAGTGAACTAATTCTTTAAATACTGTGTTTTTGATTTTGTCCATCAGGAATTGATTGGATCATTGGATCGTTGTTTGCTAATTGCTGCAATCTCATACGATTGACAGGTTGCTGGAGGGTAGGAATTATTGTCCCGCCCTCACAACAGTGCACACCTCATCAGAGAAGACATTTTGTTTAGAAGGGGAAGATAAGTCAGTTTTTTTGATTAAAGATCGTTTTGGCCACAAGAATTAGTAACAAGTGCCACAAATACTCAGAAGACAACTAAACACAGAGACGCGCTCCAAATACTCAAAACGCAACCAAATACAGAAAAGCCCTGCAAGTCGCACAGACCACAACGGAAGTTTTTCAGAGGGCCCCAACAAGTTGTGAAAGTAGGTTAGCTAGCTTTGAAAATATACATTGCACAAGGTGAACCTGGACAAATTCTACACTCGAAAAATGCTGCGTTGAAAACCACCCAGCGCTGGGTGAAATATGGACCACCCCAGTGACTGGGTTGTTTTGACCCAAAGACTGGGTAAAATGTTTAACCAGACTTTATGGGTTTTATTTAACTCAGCTATTGTTTAAAAATTACTATATGGCTGGCTTAAAATTAACCCAGAATCAGACACATAATTAATAGAGGCATCAGCAATAATCAAAAGGTGAACATTTATAAATCCAGGTGAAATTTAAAAATGTTATTATTAAGAATTATTTTATTTTAAAAAATTATTTAAAAAATTATTTTATTTCCTACCATAAATGTATCAAAACTTAATTTTTAATTAGTAATATGCATTGCATAAAAATAAATAAATAAATAAGCTTGTGGTTTTGTGGTCACAGGGTCACAAATGTATAAATGTCCGCATTTTAAGGAGAAATGACGCAATTGCCATTTTTTTTGGAGTGTAACTAGTAGTGTAACGAATTACTGCTGACAGGGAGTAGTAATAAGTAAAGTAATAATATTACTTTTGAGAAGTAACGAAAAATGAGTGTTTATATTCGACACACACTGGCTTTGTTAAACAACCTTGTTCTTTAAAACAGATTAAAATCCTTTTGAAATTTTGAATGAAAAGATTTTGTCTACAATTTCGTCGGTGCAAATATTTACAGTTCCCTCGTCAGATTTCTAGTCATTGGCGTTGCTGTTACAGGTTGTCAACACTAGGCTAATGGCCACACCTTTCTGTGATTCTTCCTGTGACCAGGGCCCGCTCATCGGCTTTAAATCATCCGCCCCACATACACAGTGCTGATCCCCGTATATCCCCGCGCACACGTCGTTTAACAGCGTCTGAGTTGCGCGAAATACCGAGAGAAGCGCCCTTATTCCGCCTGCAGTAGATAACGGCATAAATCTAGCTGTAGTTAACGGTGCGCGATTCGAATGCTCGCTCGTGCGCGCGCGCTCTTTCTCTCTCTCCCTCTCCGCTCCTGACGTCAGCGAGATTGTCTCTGAGAGCGTCGAGCCCAGCGCACTCTCTCTCCATACTGACCCTCCATTGTGCGCACGCTAACGATGCCAGCGCTCGCAGCCGCCGCCGCCGCCCAGTAGAGACCTCCCAGCCCGAGGACCGAGCACCACGACCCCGCTACACAGTCCGAGAGCGCGCGCCAGAGACTTATGTTCCAGCCCAACGTTGTCTTTTGCGGGATTTAATGCTCTAGCTAGTCGCCGACAGGGAGAGAGAGCGAGTGTGTGTGTGAGAGAGAGGGATAGGGACAGCCTTAGAGAGGGATAAGGAAGAAACACCGAGGATATTTCTCACCCGGACCGTTTTGGAGATAAAAAAGAGCCGAGATTCATCTAGCCATGGGATGTACACTGAGCGCAGAGGAAAGAGCGGCTCTGGACAGGAGCAAAGCCATCGAGAAAAACCTCAAAGAAGACGGAATCACTGCTGCTAAAGATGTGAAATTGCTCCTGCTAGGTAATGCGGAGTGGAGCAGTGTCTCATCCGATGAATGCACACATATATGGGATCTCTCTTCATTTTGACAGGCGATCTTACTCCCTTGTGTATGTCTCTTCTCCACAGGGGCTGGGGAATCTGGGAAAAGTACCATCGTGAAACAGATGAAGTAAGTGGCATGTTTTAAATGACATCCATCAGTCAGGCAGGCAGTCAGTCAGTCAGTCAGTGTGCGCTGTGTGAGACACACACGAACCCACCCACACACACACCCTCGATTGCTTGATGGCGAATTCTTAGGTCCGCCATATTTTCAAGGAGTTCTCTCTCCACTAGAGTGTTACATACATTGTAGCCGTGACGTGATGACACGGTGTAGCAGATCCGCAGTATGTGCATTGGTGGGTTCGGGAAGACGAGGCGCCGTCGATGTGCTGTTCACGAAAAATGGTGCTGAAAGTCAACTGGGGGACCGTGTTTCTTAGTCTAATGCTCCATTGGCGTCCACTGACAGCGTAGCCTACTTCACACCCGGCTGAGTAACATTACCACACTCCACCCCGATTTCACTTCATCCTGTGGGCATTTACGGATCTCTCCCTGTGCATTTGCTCTTATGTCAGAAATCCATATACAATATATAAATACAATATATATATATATATATATATATATATATATATATATATATATATATATATATAGGCTACTGTGCCCTACTTGTAGAGAATTAAATGGCTGTTCTTTAGGTTTCAGTACAATGCAGCATCATTTTATAGATTAATATGACATATTACCTGAATTATATGAGGTATAGACCAATAACTGGCTTGACCCATATATATATTTCTTTTTTCTTCTACTCGACTTGATATCGGTTCTTCAGTATTGGGTCCATTGATAAAGTGCGTCCTCTTAATGGTACTTATTTTCAATTAAAAAAATAAAAAAAACATACTGACTCTAAAGTACATCGCATCCCGTGTATATTTGCATAAATGCAGTTACATGATGAATAATAATATAATCAATATAATGCACTTTGATTCATTATATAATAGCATTTATTAAATGCTGAAAATGATTAAAATAACCCACTATCTCTGCCTCCTTACTATGCAGTTAATACGGTGTTAGTAGCCTTCTGTTGACTGAGAATGGTGAAGGCAGAGCTTATATGGCAAATGGTGCCTGGAGATAATGCTGTAGGCTGTGTGTGCATGGCGTTGGTGCAACATGAACAGGCCTTCATGCGTTTGCAGTCTGTGTTGGGCTGATGCTGATGCTCATGGTGAAGGAAGAAGGTTTGACACCCAACCAGCTCAACTTCCTCACGGCCATTTTTATGCACTGACGTTCTCTTTACGCCTCATTGAAAACGATCTGTTCATCTACCTTGCAGTTTGGATGTCATATACTCAGCTGAATGTCTTATAAATGCAGCTCCTCTGGTTATTTTCTTTAACTCGCTTTGCAATATTATGATCATCATCTCTGGATATGGTGTTGTGTTATAGAAAACATATAGGCTAATTATGTGTATGATTATTGATAACACGCGTTAGAATGTAAGTGAGATTTTTTTATATATCGAGTATTTGATGAAGAAACGCCTCCATTCGCAAGTGTGCACGAACTGCCTTTGTCGAATCAAAATCTGTAGCTCTTAGAAAATACCATTTTATATATGATCTGGCTTTGCTGTTATATTACGGTGCTTTTGCAATGCCATCCTAAGCCATCGTGATGGAAAAACGTACGGATATGTTTTGAAATAGTGCATCGGAGCATTTCAGGCGGTTTCAGTGGTGGACAGCGCCCAGCAGAGTCTTTTTCGGTGATCGGCTTTCTTCGGCCATTTTCGGTTTTCTCCGTCGTTAAGAACGTTGAACCTGCGGCGAGAGGGAAAACAGGGGATGGATTTGTGCGTCGTTTGCGTGGCCCACACGTGCTCAGAGAGAGGTGCGGTCTGTTTTATTTTCCCAAACACCTACCTACGTTGATTATTTTGTATTACATCTCTGTATTAATGTTTTATGCCTTAAATACAATGCTTAGCTTGAAACAGGTGCCAAATTAGCTAAATTAGCTGACTAGCAGAGCTAGAAATGCTAAACCTATTCCTCTTATTTAACATTTTACATTTCAGGATCCTGTAGCATAGTGTTTGTGTTGTGATATCTTGTACATTTACAGCAAATTTAAAATTTCGAGACAACATTGACATTCTCATTGACAATTTCCTAATTAGCCTAAATCTGACATTGTATTCTATGATTATTAAACAAAAAGGGAGAAAATCAACTTAAGGTTGTATATTGCCTTTAAATATAACAGGTTAATTTCTGACTTTGCTTACAGAATGAGTTCAGGCTGAGGATATAGAATATAATTATTTTCAGTTTCAAATTGCTTGGTCAGCTTAACAAATTAATGACAGTATTCACCACTGCTTTTAAGCCATTGTACAGTAGCTAATGCCTCAGGCATATTTCTAAGTCATCCAAAGAGTGATGACTCTTTCCTCTCTAAGGATTCATTGTTGCTCTGATGTGCTTAATTGGGTAATAAGAGTGTCTCATGATGGAGCTGGTTAAACTGTTTGGGTCCTAAAGGAGTGGAGTATGTAGCTCTGGGCTTCTTACTGTAATACGCCATGAATGAGTTGCTTTTTCGGAGCTTTTGTTGAGCTTAACTAGACCGTTAAATGTTCTGCCATTGTCACTTACTTAAAATGCTTTTTAGGATATTGCAGCTTCAATATAACGTATTGCATTGTAAAATGCGTACAATGAAACAGTTTTATATCAAATACCTCCACTAAACAGTATTCTGTATTGCATGGCTTGAAAAGGGCGGATGAAACAAGGAGGTGTGCACTTAACATGTCAGAGTAAACCAGGGAACTGGGTGATGTGTGAAAGATGGTGAGAGAGAACGAGGGCGAGAGAGGGCGCAGCGTGAGGAGGGGAGATGTTGGTAAACCCTGTGATTATGGTGTAGTTCTCTAGGCAGGCAACAGTGCTTCCATCTGCTTCATTAGTTCAGTGTGAGAGGGGAGTGTTTAAGTGTGCACAAGCTACTTTCAATAGCTGATCACGTCACAAATACACGGCTTTCTCTTTCTCACTGTGCTCGTCTTCCTGGCACCTAGTCCTATGGGAATGAAATATGAGTGATTGGAGATGTACTTTATGTGTTGGGGGGAGCAAAAGAGAGAAAAAATGTGAGTATATGGTGATGAGAACCGTTTCAGAGACCCTGGAGACTGAGCCATGTGTGTCATCATCCTGCATGTCACTTCCTCACCCACGCGTGTCATGCATGGATGATCAAAGGCAGCCTTCAGAAAACAGATCAAATGTATACGAAAAGTTATAAGGTATGATTTGCACAGTGGACACCATTTACAGGCCGATTGTGGCATGTTAAAGCTGTATGTCATCAGGTCATAGATCTGATTTTTGTTCATAAGGCTGTTAAACATGTTTAGACTTGGCTTTGCTGACGATTTGATTATTAATGGTAATATTTTGTGCACTACTGTTTAAAAATTGCTGTCAGAAATAGTATTTGGCAATTAAGCTACAACACATTACATTTTTTAAGACATTTATAATGTTACAAAAAAATGCTTTTCAAATATATTTTCTATAAATCCAAGAATCCTGAGGAAAATTAACCTCAATTTTTAACAAAATATTAAGCAGCACAATGGTTTTGAACATTGAAAATAAAAAATATTTCTGAAGCGCTGTTTCAACATATTAGAATGATTTCTGAAGGATCATGTGACATTAAAGACTGGAGTAATGGCTACTAAAAATTTAGCAGCTATTAAAATAATTTAAAATATACACTACCACTCAAAAGTTTTTGAACCGTAAGATTTTTAATGTTTTTTTTTTAAGTCTCTTCTGCTTACAAAGCCTGCATTTATTTGATCCAAAGTAGAGCAAAAACAGTAAAATTTTAAAATAATTTTACTATTTAAAATAACTGCTTTCTATTTGAATATATTTTAAAATGTAATTTATTCCTGTGATTTCAAAGCTGAATTTTTAGCATCATTACTCCTTTGGATCTTTCTATTCATCAAAGAATTTTTTAAAAATGTACTCAACTGTTTTAATTATTATTAATAATAATAATAATAATAAAAAAAATGTTTCTAGAACAGCAAATCAGCATATTAGAATGATTTCTGAGGGATCATGTGACTGAAGTTTGGCATGAAAAATTTAGCTTTGATCACAGGAGTAATTGCATTTTAAAATATATTCAAATAGAAAGCAGTTATTTTAAATAGTACAAGTGTTTCACAATATTACTGTTTTTGCTGTAGTTTGGATCAAATAAATGCAGACTTGGTGAGCAAAAGAGAATTCTTTAAAAAACATTATACATCTTACTGTTCAAAAACTTTTGACTGGTAGTGTATTAAAATATAAAACTGTTATTTTAAGTTGTAATTATATTTCACAATATTACAGTATTTACTGTATTATTTATTGACGCAACCTTGGTGAGCATAAGAGACTTCCTATAGACCTCAAACTGACCTAAAGGTTAGCTTACAGTATACTGTTACGGCAAAATCTTGTTTTATTAAGTGAATTCGGAGCATGTTTGCCTTCACAAATCATGTAATAAAGGAACTGTGCTGATGTCGCGGACGTCTGAGATAGGCTAAGTTAATTTGAAGTGAAAATGCAAGCCAAAATTCTTGCAAACCTCTCTGAAACTAATCAAGTGTGGCCTAGAGACTGACAGAAACTGTAAGCAAATGGGACATGATGATGTAGACTGAATCTAAAAATGGAGATATGAAGAAATCTCAATAACAAAGTCTTTGTGAGTAATGCTGGACTTGCCAAAAAGTAAGAAAAAAAAATGCTGATGATGTGGAGAATATTGTGAGTCACATAAAGTAAACATTGGCTAGTTTATTTTTCTTCTGTAGTAACAATGAGTTGTGAAAGCCCTAATTTAGACTATTTTCCCATCTCATCAGCGTCGGCTCTGTTGTCTAATCTGTAAACTGTAATCCAAGGCCACTAGTCATATTATCCTTTAAAAGCGGACTTCTGTTGCTAGATAGGATTAAAATGTTTGTTTTTTTTCTAAAATGATCTCTGCAGTATGCAATATGCTGGGCTGTCCTGTAGCTGGCTAATTGAAGGGTTGAAGCAGAGGACCCAGCTGTTCAGTTACACTCCATCTGTACGGCCATGAAGCTAAACTCTGACCATATATTCGATTAGCAGAGCATGAAACATCATGTCCCTAGTCTCTAGAGAGGACGTTATGTGTGGAGTTATTAGTATCCGATGAAGGGTTAGATGAAGAATACTGTAAGAAACAGCAATAATAGTGACACTTTAAATGAGAGTGTTTCACTTCTCCTGGAAGTGGGACTTTAGCTCTAAAGCAGTCTGAATTTCCAGTTGCACTCTGGAGCTGAGTATTTATAAATAGTAATGAGACTTTTGCTCCTTGGTTAGTTGGTTAGTATATTTATTACTTGTAAGTGCAGAGATGGTACAAGAAATGTATTACGTAAATGCATATTTGTAAAATGTGGTTCAAAATCATACATATAATCTGTTCGGATCCTTTAGTTAGCCTTTTAAGACTAATAGGTGTATTCTCTGACCCCAGTGCATTTAACTTGGACCTTTACTGAACCCTGCACGTTTTCAGCGGTATTGTTCAAAGGTTCATAGCAGATGTAAGTTGAAGAGGGCTGCTTGGGTGGGTAAAGCCTATTTTAATGCAAAGAAAGGAAATTAGCATTGACACAAAGCACCCTTGCTTGTGACTGCAGTACTGCTGGCTCTGTTTTTGGCAACTGCGGTAGTGTGCAGTATGCAGACTACAAGGCCTTTTACACTACAGCTTTACGTCTAAAACATTCTATAGATAGATTATACATTTTAATGGACCAAGTGCTGTGGGTCCAGTGGGTTTGGGTGGGGCTGTGACTACACACACTTGCAAACCATAATGTGTGTTTTGGGGAAGCTCTGAGTCACTCTAAAAAGGGAAAGGGAAGGAGCTCTGATGAAACACACAGGCTGGTGAAATGAACTGTACAAATGATAGCTTCCCCGTCCATTTTTGCTTCTCTCTCTGTCGGTCATCTTCTGACTGTCTGTCTGGCTCTCTGTCCCTCTGTAATAGAGGGGGTTTTATGTGTCTGGCTGATGTGATTGGAGGTGACTGGGCACAGGGAGAACAAACGGTTCTCATGTGTTGATTTCCCAGAGCTCTGGCTGTAATACTCTGCCGTGTTCCCCTCTGGCTCGGCCCACAGACACTGTGTGACTTTCAATAAGACATACCTCAGTTCTTTTTGGGGTGGTTTGCTTTTTGCATGACCCTTAAGATGATTATTCAGTGTGTTTGTGTTTGTTTCTATATCTGTGCCATGGCAGCATGTACAGTATTACAATATTTTGCATCTGATTTGTGAACACTACTGGGTATGCAAAGGCATCAAACCCTCAAAGTTAGTTAAACAACTGACCTTTGTGTAGATCCATTGTTTTATATATATATATATATATATATTTGTAGTACAAAAATAAAACAACGTTAACATTACAAAATATAACATTAAAGTGTATAAATCACCAATTTTTCTAAAAAAAAAAAACAAAAAAAACATTGTACAACACAAAAAGTTACAGCGGGAGTCCATGTCTCACTTCCACTCCCTAAAGCGTGCAGTGAGTTTGTTGGGGGGTAATTGAGAATGAATGGGGGAAAGTCATGTGAGAGGAGGCAATGCCTCCATCATGATATGTTTAGATATGTCTGGTTGTGTTCAGCTGTGATTGGTTCATGTGATAAATCCCACCTCTTTTGTTCGTGTGCGATCTACAACTTAGTCTAAATGAGCAATGTAATGGTGTTAATGGGAAGACTAATTTTAAAAAAGTAAGTAAACAACTCACATGCTAAGATTTTTTTCTGAGCTTTGATGATCTGAAAAATTCAAAAATAGTTAAAAGGTTAATTAAAGAGAACAGTTGAAGATAGGTTCACAAATAATATTGTTTACATTGTTACTGCCTTGAGCTATTATTTTGGAATAAACGTAAAATGCTTAAAAACACAAAATTGATGAGATTCATACTTGGCTTTGATAAACGGAATATTGATTACATTACATTACATACAATTGTTTTTTTTTTCTTCTGATAGTGTAAGTAATGTTTATTTAACCAAGAAAATGCAACTGGGACATGAATTTACATTTGATTAAAAAAAAAAAAAAAAAAAATCTCATTTCAGAGCACCATAGTATATGTTCACACATGTCAGGGTCAGAAAATTGAATGAGCAAAATGAGCAAAAATTAAATGTGAAATGAATAAAGAGTGTCCATTACATTTGCTGTAGATTTGCTCATGTTGCATCAGATTTCTTTTTACATCTGGTTTGCAGCAATGAACATGAAACAATTACACATATTTCTGTTGGGCTTGTGAATGCAATGTCCAGTCAGAGCATTTTGATTTGTCACCGCAGAGAACACCGTTCTCTGTTCAGTTTGGTCACTCGTTGACTGTGCATCTGTAATTGCGAATTCTCTCTTTGTTTTAACAAGAAAGTGCAGAGATGTAAGAGATTCAGTGTTCTTTGCGCGCTTAATAATTTATTGCCAGTTTGAATAACTGTTTGGTTTTTCATGCTACTGAAGTAACCAATGTGAAGTCTTGATTTTCTAATCCATAAAATGCAATCAAAAAATCATAAATAGTTCTTAGATTTTAGCATTCCCCTCTAATGAGTTCTTTTTATTTATAGGCAATTTACATTTTGTAATTTAATTTTTGTAAATATGCACATGTACATAAGCAGTCTTAAATAAAGGATCAAAATAGAACAGGGATCAGACATGAATGTTTAAAAACTGGTCACTGAAAAAGACTGAAAAATGGTCAATTTATTTTATCCTCCTAATTAATCTTTGACATGAGAATATTGTTGGTGTTTTGGGAACTAAAATATCACAATATTTGGAAATAAATCCCCAGTATTTGTTTCGACCTGCCTTAATGAATTATATCCTTTATCTGTGTTTATGCTTGAAATATTCCACAGTAATTCTGTTCTCATTTATTGTAAATAAAAAAATCATAGAGAGGAAGTGAGAAAGTCTTCAGCTTAGGCAATAAAGTGTTTCTTTCTCTATATTTCCTACTTAGTCACACACCCAAGCAAATCTCTTTTTGTCTGTACAGTAGTGCATTTAGCAGTTTGTGGGTTAGAAAGTTAATGCCTGATTAAAAGTACAGGATGAACAGGAGAGTGGGAAACAGTGGGGCCGGAATGTCAAGTGCTTCCCTGAACCCCTCAGTGACCCTTGTTCTTCCCACCGGTTCTTCGTTGCCACCCTCTCCTACTCTTTTGGTCTCACTGTGGTGGGTCCATATGTACTTGCGGTGTGGAGAGTTCTGGCTGACCCATGTGCTGGTGATCACAAAAGGCCTTTGTCTTAGTGAGGTGTTTGTGTTGGGCCGTAAAGCAGGTCCCAGGCCAGCCCCTTCAACGCCAACACAAAAGAGCTTTATTGGGGAGGCAGTCAGGGTGGGTCTGCTCATCTGATCTGGGGTCAGATGATTTACAGCATGGCAGTGCAGCGTGATCTCTCCTTATGGTCGGATTATATAATGTGTATCTGGAGCAGACTATGACATAGTCCTTAATTAAAAATGTACTTAACAAAATGTTAAATATTTATATTTATTTATACTTAGCTTGCTTTCTCAGCCTCATGTTGGCTTTATATTTACTTCCAGTCACAAGTTTGTGGTGCATAAAATGTATGTTTTTTTTAAAGAAGTCTTTATGCTTACCAATGCTGTGTTTACTTGAGCAAAAATGCAGTAGTAATATTGTGAAATATTATTCCAATTTAAAATAAATGTTTTCTATTTAAATATGGCAAAAGCTGAATTTTTTAAAAGCATTAATCCATTCTTTAGTGTCACGTGAAATTGAATATGAAATCAAATATGTTGATTTGGTGCTCAAGAAATATTTCTTATTAGTATTAATGCTTAATTTTTTGGTGGAAACTGTGATACTTTTTTAGGATTCTTTAATGAATAAAAAGTTCAAAAGAACAGCATATATTTGAAGTAGACTTTCTTTTTTTTGTGGCAATGTAAAAGTATTTCCTGTCACTCTTGTTGAATAATTATTAAATATTTATTTATATTTTCAAATTCGAATGCTGTATCATTTCAATGGAACATACACAAAGGAAATTTTAAAACATCTTCACGTATATCTTTTCCAATCATTGATTTCATATAATGGTCATAGTGTCCAGAAGCTGTCAAAACAAAACAAAACTGTATTCCAACCTTAAAGATGACATAAGTGTTTCATTTATTTGTTAGAATATATAGAACTCAATATTTTAACTAATTGTAAAAGCTGAATAATCAGTCAAAGCCTACTGATTAATCGGCAAATTAATCATGCTAATAATGGTTTGATTAATTGGTTGTCAAAATAATTGTTTGTTGCAGCACTAATATGCAGTATGTTTTCACATTTTTAATATATGGGATAAAACATTAAACTCACAATTTTTAAAGATCAAAATCATGTTAGTCACACTATCATAATTAACAAAATAAAACAAAACTGTATTCCAACCCTTAAGATGACATGGGTGTTTTATGTGTTTGTTAGAATATATATAACTCAATATTTTAACAAAAGCTGAATAATCAAAGCCCACTGATTAATCGGCGAATTAATTGACAGTTAGTCGATTGCCAAAATAATCGTTTGTTGCAGCCCTAATATGCAGTACGTTTTTCACATTTTTAATAAATGGGATAAAACATTAAGCTTACAATTTTTAAAGATTGAAGTCATATTAGTCACAATATCATAATTAACAAAACAAAACTGTATTCCAACCATTAAGATGACATGAGTGTTTTATTTATTTGTTGGAATATATAACTCAATATCATAATCATGCTAATAATCGTTTGATTAATCGATTGTCAAAATAATTGTTTGTTGCAGCCCTAATGTGCAGTACTTTTTCACATTTTTAATAAATGGGATAAAACATTAAACTCACAATTTTTAAAGATTGAAATCATATTAGTCACAATATCATAATTAACCTAAAAAGAATTTAATTTTGATTCAACTTCTGAAGTTTCTGTTTCTTCATTTTGTACTTTCTTTAATTGAAAAATATCAAAAAGTACAAAAAGACAAACACTATTTTTTTTTTGAGAAACAGCCAAAATTACTTACACCGTTGTTGTATGGAGAAGATCTATGTGAAATTTCATTTAAAATTTTTCTTATTCCACAGAAAATTTACTTCCAGATTAGCATACAGATTTGGAATGACATGAGGGTGCAACACAATTTTCATTTTGAGGTGAACTGTCTCTTTAAATGTTAGAATGTCACACGCTTTGGTCTTTCACACCTAGCTGTGTGGAAATAATTTCCTTATTCGCGAGTGTTAGTGGGATACTGATGAAAAGTCTGTTGTGGGGTGATGTGTGTGAAGAGTGTTAATTGCATCCTGCTTTGACTGTGTTTTGCCATGTGTGTATCATTGTAACCTTTACCTGGTGACTGTGAGTAGGTACAAATTGGCTTGTCTGTTGGCGTTTTCCAGCAACTTTCAGCCTTGGGGAGCAAACACGTGCACACACAAAGAAACACAAATGCAGCTTGGGTATTACACAAGCTACTTTTAATTAAGGTATAATTGCAGATGCAGTAGGGACTCTGCCTGTGGCCTTTTGTTCACACAGACACAGCGTGGAACATTTCTGCTTTTGCAGTGTTCACTTCCTTTTAACTGACTGAAAACTACAGATGTTGTCCAATCGCTTACGGTAATCACGTGTAATGAATTTGTCAGGAACAGTTGATGGTTTAACTCTTATAGTGAATAAGAACTACCGCAGGTGCTTTCAGCTGCTATGTGCATGTTCCACTGGTGAACGCTGAGGATGTGCTACCATACTTCATTTACCCGTATGCATTCCCTCCCTTTTTTCTTCACTGTTGCCATGGAGATGACAATGGCTGCCATAATTAGAGGATGACAAATGACCTAGAGTAGGTAAGGGGGATGGGTAGTTACTGTGAAGCATGAATCAGAGGAAAAGTGGGAGTGAATCAGGGTGGGGGGAGTGTACAGAACGAAGGCTGAACGTGTCTGGGTGTGAGTAATGTTATGTATTCATGACCAGTCCATAGTAATCTGCTAGTCTGGTACTAATAACCACTTGCAGCTTTTAAGCAACATGAAATTAAAATTGACCCAATTTACTTTCTTATAAATGACTGGTATGATTCACTAGGGCATGACATTGTAAAGCTTACATTAAAATGTTAATGTGAATTTCTTCACTTACGAAATTACTTTTCATTCCTGCTTATATAACCAAGCCTGAGTGGGTGCGGAAAAAGTAATATTAGGCCTAAATATCGCATTATGTAGGTATAGAGTGAAAAATTTTAAGGCTAATCAGTCTCAGTGAATATTTTTTCTATATAATTTCCCACTGAACAGTCTGTTGAAATATGCCACATAATGGAAGCTGCTCTTTAAAGTCACCATCATGTGAAAACTGACAATTCTTATGTTTTGTGGCCTCATAATCTTTAATCAAAAACATTAATTTCCCCTCACCCTCAAACTGACTTCTCTTCTCTGATTATGTGTTCACTGGCATGAAGACAGGACAGTAAAGCCTCCCCTCCATCAACCTGTCACTCACATGAGATTGCAGTAATTAGCAAACGACAAGAATCCAACGATTCAGTCAGCTCCCAATAGACAAAACTATGTCCTGGCTTATATTTTTTTCTTGTTCGAGAAGGCATTTCACTTGGACAAACATCATAATAGAGAAGAATAGACAATCACAATCACACTTTCTGAATAAAGGCCTATTCAGACTAAGAATGATAATTCTAACTAGGGGTGTGCGATACTGACAAAAAAATAATATCTCGATATTTTCTGGGATTTTCTCGATAATGATAATTAAACAATATTTTGTTGAGTGTTCACAGCAGTGATAGAAATGACTCTTTTCCAATAAGTTTAAATTGATTTTTACATTTCATGGGCATTTTTATCTTTACAAAGCCATTTTTTTTAAAAGTGTGCATTATCTTTTGAGTCAAATTCTTACTTTTAATCAGTCAATTAGACTAATAAGACATTTTTGGGCCGTTACCAGGCAATTGAAATCAGTATCAACAAAATTCATCTTTGCAGTGCAGAGGAAACACACATATTTGAATTTAAACATAAAACGTTGAATACTGATGTTTGAAATTATTTAAAAAGTGAAAAATTCACTGCAAGTCACTGTTAATAAGTGAGTCATTGCGATTGAACCAAATTATTTAAATGGTTGATTCATTCAGGAACGAACACCGTCATGTTGCTCAGAGATGCAAAACAGTGCTGTGGCTGCGTTTGGAATTTTATTTTTGATGACAAAATAGAGGAAAAACGGGCAAAATGGTGTCTGAAACGTAAATCCCTTAATATTAACCTGTTTATCGAACTGTTGTGTGAAATCAGTATCACCTTTGTAATCATGCAGATTTTTGGAGGTGAAAAACTGGCACTCTTTGTGTAATATTGATTAACTATATGAAATGATATAAATTTATACATTTTCTGCCCCTATATCTTAAATTTTTTGATCATTCTAAATGCATTTTAATGGATTGAAACCAACTAGACTTCATCACGTGATGTATGCGTGCACTCTGCAGGTGTGTTTTGTTTGGTTTGTGCGATATACTTGATAATGTCAAATCGCACGCCGTGAAAACAACAATTATGATATTATCACAGACGATATATATCGCACACCCCTAATTCTAACTGTAAAGTTTATATAATAATCTACCCGACTTTAAAGGGATAGTTCACCCAAAAATAAAAATTCTGGCATTAATTACTCACCCTCATGTCGTTCACATTCAGAATGTAAATTAAGATGTTTTTGATGAAATCCGAGAATTTCTGACCCTGCAAAGACAGTAACACAACTGACACGTTCAAGGCCCCGAAATGTAGTAAAGACATTGACAAAATAGTCAATGTGACATCAGTGGTTTAACCGTAATTTTATGAAGCTAGGAGAATACTTTTTGTGTAAAGAAAACAAAAATAACGACTTTATTCAACCGTTTCTTCACACATTCGTGTGGTGCTGCTGACGCAGGAGCCGCGTTCTGATGTAGAACGTCCATCTGTCAGTTCATCCTCTGTATATTCTGGTTCACATACATAAAGCTGGGCAAAAAATTGCAAGTCATCCTCTCTGTTGAAAATCTTTAGACATGTTTACAAAGACAAGTTTAATATACAGCATGCGTCTTCCTCTGTTTGTAAACAAGGCGCAGCTTGCATCATGGAACTCTTTGTGAACACGTGGCAGAGACTGACACGGAAGAGAAGAAATTGTTGAATGAAGTCATTATTTTAGTTTTCTTTGTGCGCAAAAAGCATTCTCAAGCTTCATAAAATTAAGGATGAACCACTGATGTCACATCGAGTATTTTATCGATGTCCTTACTACTGTACATTTCTGGGCCTTGAACATGGTAGTTGTGCTGCTGCATATGCAGGGTCAGAAAGCTCTCGGATTTAATCAAAAATATCTTAATTTGTGTTTCAAAGATGAATGAAGGTCTTATGGGTTTGGAACGATATGAGGGTGAGTAATTAATGAAAGAATTTTCCTTTTCGGATGAACTATCTCTTACAGGTCTTTCTACGTAGGCAGCTCACTATGGTTTTAAAAAAAGGGAATGCTGAAATTTTGAATGTAATTGCTTTTCTTAAAACACTCCCCTTCTTCATTGTTCCTAAAGCTTGCTTTTGACATTACTCTGTGAGAACAGGTGAGAGAGAAAATGGCACGATAGGAGGAAAAGAAAAGAGGGAGGGATATTATAGACCTGTCACACTCAGCCTGTTGTTTCATAATTGTAATTACTCTCTGTAGTTTCACTCCGTTTTCTTTGACAAGCATTTCTGTGAATTGATCTAATAGAACGTGACTTGCATACATCTGCACGCAGCAGAAGGGATGGGCAGCGTACATGTTGGGCAGATGTTAGACTTTAACGGTGAGAGGTTGACCTGCGAACTTCCTATGAGATTGAGAATGTGAAGCCCTGATTATTATTGTTATAAATAGATGCCCCTCCTGGTGTTTGGTGGGATAAGTGACCATGTCCGGAGGGTGATGACAGAAACGGCACTCAAACGCACCATCAGGACAAAGGATTCTCTTACAGATGACATGAGACAGCTTTGGGAGATAGGAGCGAGAGGTAGTGTGGGTTGCTGAGTGTATGTGTATGTGTGTGTGTGTGTGTGCGTGAGAGTTTTTGTATTTCTATTTTGGCTACCGGTGTGCACTCTTGAGATCTTCTAAATCATATTCCATCTCACTGCTTCAAAATAAACCCATGTAGCCATTTAGATCGGAGAACTGCTCTTTAGATCATCTATATATTAGAACCGTCTCCTCTTAACCTCACTGATCTGATAAAGTGAGTTCCAAATGGAAGGTCAGGAGGAGAATGTTCACTTAGTCCTGTCTATCACAGTGTATCAAAAGCTGCATACTGAGCTCAGCTCACACCTTTTGATGGCATCCCTCTACAATTCTACATCCATTACATATGTAAAGTATTAGTTTAACCAAAACAATCAAAATATCATAGTTCCAAACCTGTGTTGCTTTCTTTCATATAATAAAAATAAAGCAACTTTTCTATACAGTGAAAGATTTTGGTGCCTGTTTTGTGCACTATATTCCAGTAGCTTTGTGAGGAACAGACTAAAATTTAAGTAACTGAAAATCTTCCTGTCCAATATAGACATCAAATTTGTTGTGTCAACTTAAAATAATTTGTTACCTGGCTGCCATAGAATTGTAAGTTCAGTCAACTCAAAGTTTTGTCAACTTGAAATGTTAAGGCAGCTGGGTAACAAGCTCAGCTTTTAGGTTTAACAAACCAAATTGTTTGTTTAGTCAACTCAAATATCTAAGTTTTTACTTAGTACAACTTAACATTTCAAGTTGACTAAACTTATTTGAGTTGACTGAACGTAAAATTTTAAGGCTGCAGGGTAACAAATTATTTTAAGTTGACTCATTTTTTTTTTTTTTACAGTGTACTGTAGTTTTTACTAATATATGAATTAGCTTTCATTTGTATACATTTTTAATCACATTTTAGTTTGTTTTTTAGTAATTTGTTATAGTTTAGTAGGATAATTAAATTAGGAATTTTTAGTAATTAGTAATTAAATTACTACTTAAATTACCAAAGTATTACTATTAAATGTTTTTTTTTTTCATTTTAATATTTTTTTTTTAAATGTAAAAATATTTCTATATATTCTTTCATTTATAAACATATTTCCAGCTTTAATTTATTGAAATTGATTTTTTTTGTATTTTTGTATTTGTTTTTTTTTAGCACTTCAACTTAAACGTATGTCGTTTGTTGCCAGAGCAACAAATCTAATCCTCAGTAAAGTTTTACTAATATTTATGCTATTTTATTTCAATAATATTTTCATTTTTCAGTAATCAAAAGCAATTTTTAATAGTTTTAGTTTTGATTGTACTTAACAGTAACTACAGTAATAGTTACTAGCTTCGGGAAAATTTAAATATAGTGCATAAGCTGTATGGAGTATGTTCATAGTGCCTCATTGTTTTTTTTACTAGTTCACTTCCAGAATAAAAAATTCCTAATAATTAACTCCCCCCATGTCATCCAAGATGTTCATCTTTCTTTCTTTAGCTGAAAATAAATTAAGGTTTTTGAGGAAAACATTCTAGGATTTTTCTCCATATAATGGACTTCAGTGGGGATCAATGATTTGAAGGTCCAAATTGCAGTTTTAATGCAGCTTCAATGTGCTCTACACAATCCCAGCTGTGGAATAAGGGTCTTATCTAGTGAAACAATCTGTCATTTTCTAAAAAAAAATACAAAATGTGATACTTTTTAACCACAAATGTTCGTCTTGCACTAGCTCTGTGATGCACATGTGCGCCTTCACGCATTGCATAATTACGTTTAAAAAAGTCACGCGTGGTTAGTTCTTCGTCTTTGTACTTATACTCAAAGAGGTAGGGTAGAGCGAAAAATCTCATTTTCTCCTCCGATTTCAAAATCGTCCGAAATTGCTGTTTTAGAAAAAAGACATGAGCATCCTGGACGACATGAGTGTGAGTAAATGATGACAAAATTTGAACTAATCCTTTAAATCACTGCTCTTTATGTCGGTGAATGCTGTGATGATTTGTCCCTTTGTGTGAATAAGATTGAGTGCACTCAAACCAACTTACAGGTCACAGAGCACAGTTGGCGTGATTGTGTAATAACCTCAGCAGGAGCTTGTGCTGGCCAGATCCTTCACCTCTCAGGACACACACGCAAACGCACGCCTTACAGACAGCCTCGAGATGTGAGAAATTAGAGTCTTCATGCATGAATGCCATAAGTTTTCCAATCTGACATGATCCTTTCTCTCACTCTGTTCTCTCTCCTCTTTAATGAGCTGTTCTATAATAAGTTCATCTGAAGGAAAGGTTGCTGTAATGATGTCTCTTCTCCGCCCACATGCTGGCTTCCACAGATCAGCCTATATCAGAGGAGAGGAGAAGATGAAAATGAGTGTTAACCTCACACAAACTTTCTAAAGACACCCCTGGTCCTGTCTCTTCTAGTAACAACTCTTCATCATCCTGTTTCTCATGTGGGTCCTGGAGCTTGATCCCTGAAGCTATCAGATCTTAGCTTGGCAGGGTTCTCACAGAATAAGAGGGTGCTTGTGTGTGAGTGTTCGCGAGTTTCTCTAGTGGTTTTTGCTGCACATTAGAGAATAGGGTGAGCATTCTTTCATAATTTAAGCTAGTGTTATGATATTAACTTGATATTTGGAGAAGACAAAACACTAAGTAACACTTTATTTTAAAGACCCATTCTCACTATTAACTAGTTGCTTATTAGCATGCATACAGTTGAGGTCAAAAGTTTACATACACCTTGCAGAATCTCCAGAATGTAAAATATTTTACAAAAATAAGAGGGATAATACAAAATGCATGTTATTTTTATTTAGTTCTGGCCTGAATAAGCTATTTCACATAAAAGACATTTACATATAGTCCACAAGAGAAAATAATAGGTGAATTAAAAAAAAAAAATGAACCTGTTCAAAAGTTTACATACGCTTGATTACTTACACTTGTTGTTACCTGAATGATCCACTGCTGTGTTTTTTTGTTTAGGGATAGTTGTTCATGAGTCCCTTGTTTTTCCAACAATGACTGTATGATTTTTAGATCCATCACTGCGGGACTCGTATGCAACTATTACAGAAGGTTCAAACATTCACTGATGCTTCAGAATGAAAAAAGAAAAATACATTTAGGCAAAATAAGAAAAATGTACACATCAAAAGTTTACAGCCCTGGCTCTTAATGCATTGTTTTTCCTTCTGGAGCCTCAGTAAGCATTTGAACCTTCTTTAATAGTTACATATGAGTCCCTCAGTTGTCCTCAGTGTCAAAAGATGGATCTCAAAATCATAAAGTCATTGTTGGAAAGGGTTCATATACACAAAAATGCTGAAAAACCAAAGATTTGTGGGACCTGAGGGATTTTTCTGAAGAACAGCAGGCAGTTTAACTGTTCAGGACAAACAAGGGACTCATGAACAACTATCACTAAACAAACAAACAAACAAGAAAAACAGCTGTGGAGCAAAAAAAAAACAAAAAAAACAAACAAACAAAAACAGCTGTGGATTTAGGTATCAACAGAGTATGTAAACTTTAGAACGGGGTCAGTTTCATAAATTTAACTATTATTTTCTCTTATGGACTATATATAAACATCTTTTATGTGAAATGTCTTATTCAGGTAAGTACTAAATAAAAAATAAGATGCAGTTTGTATGATCCCTCTTATTTTGGTCAAATGATTAACTTTTTGCAGATTCTGCAAGGTGTATGTAAACTTTTCACCTCAACTGTATAACTAGCATATTGGCTGTTTTTTTAGTACTTGTAAAGCACATATTATTGCCTTATTTTGCATCACGTTATTTTAGATCCCTTAAAGGAATAATTCATCCAAACCTGTATAAGTTTCTTTCTTATATTGAACACAAAAGAAGATATTTTAAAGAATTATGAAAAACCAAACAGTTGTTGGTCCCCACTGACTTCCATAGTAGGGAAAGAAATACTATAGAAGTCAATGGGAACCATCAATTGTTTAACTACCAGCATTCTTCAAAATATCTTCTTTTATGTTCAACATAAGAAAGAAACTCATATTTGGAACGCCATGAAGCTGAGTAAATGACAACATTTTAATTTTTTGGGTGAACTATACCTTTAAACCTACCATATACCTAAATCTAGCTTTTCTCTAATGGGGTCTGGCTCTGTATAGGTTGAAGACCTAAGCATAAAAGTCCTAAACTTAACCACTTTTTTTTTTTTATGTTTTATATAAATAAAGACACCCATGAGGAAGTGATGTATATATCTATCTATATGTGCATATATTCTGATCAGGAAGTACTCATAGTTCCGTTTACATTAAAGCCCAGTGTCTGACCATAAAGTCAAGCTTAGAGCTAAGAGCAGACATGTAAACATACCAGGTCTGTTTTTTACTAGTCGACTAGCTGTCCAGGAAAGTAGTCAGCTAGTTGACGTGTCCGTATTCACGTTATGTAAATAACTCTCCATATGCTGTGCACCATCAGCAGCCTTTGTTTTTTCTGGCAAGTCCTGCACTGTGTTCACAGAGACTTTGCGACTGGAGAGAATCGCACAGATGAGCAGAAAGCGTGCATATCGCCATTGCCAGATTCATGCTGGCTGCATTGTCATGTCGGTGCTAAAACAATTCTTGCCCCATTCACTTGTGACTCAGTTTCAGGGAGGAACTCCATGTCAGATTGTTTGGAGGAAAGCAAAACAGCATTTTATTCATTTTATTTTCAGTTTTGCATAATTCCAGCCTGTACTAGGCTGAAGTCATGTGATCTTCAGTTAGTTCAGAAAAGGAATGAAAAGTCAAGGACTAGTTGGTGCAATTCTGAAAACATACATGCAGGAGACTTCTTTCAAGCCCACAGGTGTGGGAATCTATTTGGGAATCTCAGGACAGTATCCTGATCTGCACATCTGTGACTAAGACTGTGTGCAGTGTGTGTGTGTCAAGCCCTTGGTCTTTGCCAGGTCGACTGGAATGGGAGCCCTCTGAGTTAGAGTCTACTTTCAGTGTCTCATTTGAAACAGATCAATGTTTCCATCCTCCTGCGGGAATCAAAAACCGATGTCCTTATTTATATTGCGACTTTCAAAAGACCCTAAACATTTGTTATTTTTATCACCTGAATTATTTAGTGGTCATCTGAGAAATGTGAAAGAGTGAGAGTGACAGACAAACATAGAGAAAGAGAGAGAGAGAGAGAGATTCTGGGAATGGCCATGTAATCTCATCATCAAATTGTTTTCATTGGTTTGCTACCACCAGCTGTTGTTGGATAAGAAGCTTGAATTGCTCATAAATGAAATGTATAAAGACATTCCACACATAAGGAAACAGTTCTAGAGCTGCCAAAATGAACTTTTTTTTTTTTTTTAGATGAATCTTTTAAACTCCGTTACATTTATTACAGCCCATTTACCTAATTTGACTGTTTAATTGAGTTTAATCTGATTCCTAAAGACCAGTCAGAAGAAAAGCAGCGCAGGTGTTTATGTTCAAACAACCCCATAGCTGTGCTCTCATTTATCAGTAAATGATAGAGGAAAAAAGCTCTTAGATGCTAATTTATAAATCAAAACCCAGAAGAAATGGTTTACATAAGTGGAGTAATTTTCAGTAATTTGGTCTACGTAAGTGGAGTAATTTTTATTGCAGGCTTTATTGTGTTATTGTGATGAAAATTCATTTTAATAGAAACCCCAGTAAATTAATATTTCAGTACCTTCTACCTCCTTGCACTTTGTGTTTAGAGACACCAAATTAACTTGTCAGAAATTAAAATTACCCCATGATTTACTCACCCTCATGACATCTTAGGTGTAAATGACTTTTTTTTTTTCACAAATACAATCAGAGTTAAATTAAAAAATGTTCTGGCTCTTCTAAGCTTTAATGACGGTGAATGGGTGCTGAGATTTTGAAGCCCAAAAACTGTGTCCATCCATCATAAAAAGGACTCCACGCAGCTCCAGGGGGTAAATAAAGGCCTTCTTATGTGAATTAATGCGGTTGTGTAAGACAAATATCCTTATTTAAAACTTTAGAAAATGCAGTATCTAGTTTCCGCTAACTGTCGTACACGTTCACGATAGAGTGGCGTTTCAGTAGGTGACGTATGACGTAGGCGTAGCATAAGCTCTGTGGAGAATATCCTAGTCAACAACGAGAACCAAGTTTTGTTTACAGCAAAGGAAAACAGCAAAGTCATCTCTTGGCTTATATCAAAATCCTCCAACGTTTATCTTTTTCAGATCCTCGTTTTGTACTATTTCATAACTGGTGTTTTGTTTTGCTACTCTCTCATAAATGCATACGACAGTTAGCGGAAGCTAGAGGTGATGGTTTATAAAGTTTTAATAAGGAAACGCATCAGTTCACTTCAGAAGGCCTTTATTAACCTCCTGCAGCTGTGTGGAGCACTTTTCATGATGGATGGATGCACTTTATTGGACTTCAAAATCTCAGCACCCATTCATTGCCATTATAAAGCTTGGAAGAGCCAGAACATTTTTTAATATAACTCCAGTTGTATTTGAGGGTGAGTAAATCATGGGGTAGTTTTCATTTTTTGGTGTACTATCCCTTTAAGATCAAAAGTTGATTGTGACTATTGTGTTATTTTAGTTTAAATGAATTGTTAACTGTTTTAGAACTTTAAGATCATATTACACTGAAAAAAAAAAGTTCACAAACCATTACAAAAAACCTTCTAAGAGAGGATTTGTTTGAACTAAGCGCAATGGAAAGCTAATGATAGTCAGGTAGTAGCCTTCCATTCACCTGAGTGTGTGTGTGTGTAAGTGTGTGTGCACCAAGTGGTCAAACATATCATCCCCAAGCACATGCTTCATCACACCTCTCCCTGGCACCAGTCTAATAAACCAGTGTGATGCCTGTCTAGGTCTGCATAATGCCAGGCTTTGCCAGCCTGTCTGGCTTTTCTCATGCCACACTAACACTGTTTACCAAGACCAGCCGAGCGCTGATGTGATAATTCACTGGCTTTAGCTTTCAGGCCAGACAATGCTACTGGAAGTGCATATAGTGTGTGTGTTTGTGTGTACATTATTCGCAAAGGAGGTCAAAGCCTCGTGATCTAAAAATGCTTTGCCATCTTTCAGTATTGCAGAACAGACAGATGTCCAAACCTAAATTGAGCTGAATCAATTGAATTAGGGATTTTGGCCACAGAAGGACCAAGTGCCACTGGGGCCCCCCTTTTGTGGTTTGGCTCCAGCAGGGTCATATTCTCTGTGAGAAACCCGCTTCTGGGTATTCTGAATGCTCTACTTTCCCCGGATCAAAGTCAGACGGGTCGTCTATTGCAGAAATAGCACCGTTTTATTGTAGATAATAGGTAATAATGTTTGAATATGGAGTGAGAGAGGGAAAAGACACTGTAGAAGAGACAGTAAAAAACAACATAACTTATGAATCAGGAAGACAAGGACACAGCTGGCTTTCTAGAAAGAACACTCTGCACACAATGCTGGATGATACAACTGCACTTAGTGCTTTAATTCACTGAATGTGAATCATCACAAAAATGCATCTTCCACTGATTTCTAAATCGTACACAAAGTGAAGATAAACTACCTAGATCTCAAAGACAATAGCTATGTATATGTAATGTAGCAATCTGATGCAACTTTTACTTTTTGCTTGTTAATCATTCATCACTTCTGTTTATCATTTGACCTTTAGAAGCCACTCAGCATGTGGCTTTTGGCATGCATAGTTATGAATGCATACCAATTAAGAAATTGCATAAAACTTTGTGTGCTTTTAATTGTAGAGCAAGTCTCAGCAATTTCATTCTTACTGACAGTGCGAATCATGAGAATGCATGTGTCATCCAGACTTTAAAGGTTCTTGATTGCGTTTTCAACCTGTTTCGCATAATTTACATAGTGTTCTGGCAGCCTTAAAAAATGGTAAAAGACTTTTTTTTTGACAGACACATCAGGTCAAATCAATTACTGTCAAAAGTACTGATCTGGATTTAAAAATGTCTGTAATTACTAAAATTTCTTTTCTGAAAGTGAGTGTTGCAGAACCTATTGTAGGAGAATATGTGTACACTACCGGTCAAAAGTTTTTGAACAGTAAGATTTTCTCTTCTGTCTCTTCTGTTCAATAAGTACAGCAAAAACAGCCAAGTTTTGAAATATTTTTACTATTTAAAATAACATTTCTATTCGAATATATTTTAAAATGTAATTTATTCCTATGATTTCAAAGCTGAATTTTTAGCATCATTACTCCAGTCACATGATCATTCAGAAATAATTCTAATATTTAATATTTTATATGATTTGCTGCTCGAAAAACATTTATTGCTATTATTATGTTGAAAACAGCGGAGTAGATTATTTTCAGGTTTCTTTGATGAATAGAAAGTTCAGAAGAACAGCATTTATCTGAATTAGAAATCTTTTGTAACATTATACATGTCTTTACTATAGTGTATGTTACAAAAGCTTTTTATTTCAGATAAATGCTGATCTTTGGATCTTTCTGTTCATCAAAGAATTCTAAAAAAGTACTCATCTGTTTTAAATATTGATGATAATAATAATAATAGTTTCTTCAAGTTGACATATTAAAATAATTTCTGAAGGATCATGTGACACTGACAGAAGTAATGATGCTGAAAATTTAGCTTTGATCACAGGAATAAATTGCATTTTAAAATATATTCAAATAGAAAGCAGTTATTGTAAATGGTACAAATATTTCACAATATTACTGCTTTTGCTGCATTTTGGATCAAATAAATGCAGGCTTGGTGAGCAGAAGAGATTTCTTTAATAAACATTTAAAACCTTACTGTTCAAAAACTTTTGACTGGTAGTGTATGTGGAAAATAGCATTAGGTCAGTAAAAAAACATTTAAGTCTATACAAGTCCCCGCAAAGATAAATATAATGCACAATAATGTAATTTCCGTTATATGTTACATGAGACGCCAACAATATTTGAATAACCAACTGTTATTTTACCCCGAAATTTAGTTATTGTAGTTTATATTCTTTAGTTATGGTATTCAGTGAAACAGAACAATATAAATGAGGTGAAGCATTGTGGAAAAGCAGTAATTAGATTTCAGGATTAGATTTCTCAGAGCAATTAGTAGGTAATTCGCTCAGTAAATATTATTATTAATATTTTTATTCATTCATTGATTTATTTATTTATGCATATATTAACCCTAATAGCAATAAAGCAAGCTTTAATTAAATTTATTGTTACTGAGAGCAGAGCAGGACTGTTGACGCAGCGAGACACAGATAACAGACATATTGCATCACTATCTGTACATGTTTGAACATCACTGTGTTTACTGTCTGTCTCTTCTTTATCCTTCTCTATCCTTCCTATGATCTTGTATTATCACAATAATTGGGCGTGTAGACTGTCAGTCTAGAAATGTCCTGTTAAGAAGATCTAATGCCCGAGGTGAACATTTCCGTGAAATAGGGCATGATTCCCGCCTGCTGACCAGAGTTTGGTTCCTCCAGCCAGGGGGAACATACACAGACACACATGAACTACATGCCCTCTCTAACGTATCCTCTGTTGTGTGTGTAGGATTATCCATGAGGACGGTTTCTCTGGTGATGATGTGAAGCAGTACAAGCCAGTGGTCTACAGCAACACCATCCAGTCTCTGGCTGCTATCGTGCGTGCCATGGACACACTGGGGCTGGAGTACGGAGACAAGGAGCGCAAAGTGAGTACAACGCAAACCCTGATAAGCTGGCATGCTTATTAAAGAGTGACATTCCCATTGTGATTATAACCTTATGGATGGTAATTATAACACTTGAGATCAGCTGTAATATCTCTATGGGACCCAAGAGATATTTAATATATGCAAGACAAATATATACTGCTTCTATGTAAGATGATTCAGGAGAATCGGATAACAAGGGTCAGTGACATGGCTCCAATTATGATCTGTAACAAATTGTACTCAATAAGAATAGTTTTTTTTTGGAGAATTACACTATTTATAGAAATATTCCAAGTTCTGTACTAGATTCTTTAATTTGCTTAAAATTAAAGGATAAGGTGAGGCAATGCTATTAATACTATTTGAATACTAATTTATAATTAGGTTAAGAATTTAATAATAATAGTCATTGATGTATAATATCATATAACAATTATTCTGTTAAAATTTATTGTATTATGTGTGTGAGCTGTATGATTTTTACAGTTCTTTTCAGATTTATGGTGTTTGGTTGTTAAATGGCAAGTTTTATGTAGAAAAGGTTAATAATTCAGTTTTCTACAATCATGTTAATACATATTGTTCACACTTTTGGCTATGCTGTTGTAACATTCAGAAATTTAATGTTTACAGATGAGCACATTCTCTTCCATTGTAAGTGCCTCATTGTAGAAATAAATTTTTGTGGTAAAACATTATAACACAAAATTAAGCCTCAATTGACATTAGCATATACTGAACTTGAAATATTTCTTTAATTATAAAAAATAGATTTGTGCATTAAAGACACAACCAGTAATTTAATTATAATAATACTCTAACAGAACCAGATGTGGTGAATGTCAATAGACTTCAGCCACATCACATATCAATTCCCCGCCTAGTAAAATAGCTAGGTGCTGATGGGAAGCTTCAGGTTAAGATTTCTCTGTTAATGCTTTCCATCAGTGACAATATATGACTCATAATCCCATTGTGCCCTTTCTCAAAAGCTCTACTGTAATGTCAGTGTCAGTGAACTCATTGACCTTCAGCAGGAAGCAATGTTTCATTTTAATCAAACCAAAGCTATTAGTTATGGAGGGAACAGTCATCTGAAATATCTAGCAGTCATCGATTGAGATATTTTCTCTTGTGAGAAATAGAACACGTCTTCATTTCCAGGTTGAGTTACATCTCCGGCATTGAAGGGCATCAGATCTATGTACCTAATGAGAGAGGTTATAGATAGCAGCGTGGCATAACGTGTTTGAATGTGATTGTGACGGCTGGGCCTACATGGAATTTGCAGAATGTTTTTGCATTTTCTGCTTTTTGGGTACAATTTGGCACAATTCTGACTTAAATGCATAGAGAACTATTATAGGTAATGGAGTATTTTAGGTTTTGTGCAGGTTAAGTGCAGTCAGCAGCATTTGTGACTCACCCCTTGTTTTCTTAAAGGGTTAGTTCATCCAAAAATGAAAATTCTGTCATTTATTACTCATCCTCATGTCTTTCCAAACCCGTAAGACCTTCGTTCATCTTTGAAACAAGAATTAAGATATTTTTGATTAAATCCGAGAGCTTTCTGGCCCTGCGTAGACAGCAGTGCATCTACCATGTTCAAGGCACACATCGAAGACTCACACGGAAGAAAAGAACTTGTAGAATTGTAGAAAGTCATTATTTTTTGTTTTCTTTGTGCACAAGTATTCTTGTGGTTTCATATAATTAAGGTTGAACCACTGATGTCACATGGACTATTTTAATGATATCCTTACTACCTTTCTGGTCCTTGCACTAGGGCTAAGCAAATGGCAAAAAAATTTAAATCTCGATTTTTTTTCAGAACGTTTTTTTTTTACAATTTTTAACTAGTCAACTTGAAAATGTAACTATAACATGATTAAAATAGCTTTTTCTTTATTAATCCTCTAGTTAAAGGCTTCCCCTGGTAAAATTAGCATTCCAGGGGCTAAATATTACGTCATTGGGGTCGCTTCAATCTGCGGACATGAAAAACAACCCGCAGCAACGGTGTTAAAGTAGCCCAATTCCGCAGGAAAAATGTGTACTTGGCAACCGCCGACATGCAGTTGGATCGTCGTTTTCTCTTTACTGTTAACATTGGCATATTGTCAATGTGTCTAATTCTAACGTTTGGTAATATTTCTATTTAAAATTGTGATTCCTCTATTTCTAATAAATAAAATCGTGGCAAAACATTAAATTAGAATTAACTGACAAAATTGCAAAAAACGTCCAGTCCAACCTTGAACGTGTGTCAGTTGTGTTGCTGTCTATGCAGGGTCAGAAAGCTATTGGATTTCATCAAAAATGTCTTAATTTGTGTTCCGAACATGGGTTACGGGTTTAGAATGCCACGAGGGTGAGTATTTAAATGACAGAATTTTCATTTTTGGGTGAACTATCCCTTTAAAAAAGCAAAACCCAGTATTACAGTGAGGAACTTATAATGCAAGTTAATGGGGTCATTGCATTTAATTTTAATTAAGCTTAACATTTCATAAAGCACTTACATTAATTCTTCTGCTAAAACTTGAACCTTAAAGCTGGTTAAATCATCATTTTACAGTCATTTTAGGGTTTGCGGCATTGTTGTCATAGATTGCCCCCCTTTCGTCCTATGCCTCACTATAATACTATAAATATGTTTTCTTTTTAAAGAAAAGTAATGAAATTCATTTTTGTGGTAAACAAATGCTGTGAATTGAGTTTAACTTGTACTGAACCCGGAATATACTTCTACACAGCCCTGAGGTTACACCACTCTTATTGGTAGCTGAAAATATAATAAAATTAGCCAAAAATACCTAATAAAACTGCATGTAATTGACACTTAAATTTGCTAAAATGCTGAATAGATTTTGCATAGAGTTCTGTGTTAGCCAATTCCATATGGGCTGAGTGATGTCTATTGTCAATGGAGGAATTGATCAGAATGTGTGAGGAACTCTTGTACTACTGTGATGTGTACGAAAGCTTTCATGTTTTAGAGAGGATCTTGCATGATGATTGCATACAATTCTTTGACTAAATGTAATTGCATACTGTGTGTATATGCTAATTCTGAAAACAGATCACTCACATGCATCCACACAAACTCTTCAGGCCTCTGTTCCTTCAGGCTGTGGAGGCCAGCTGGCTCACACCTTTTTAATCTGAGGTGTGAAGCTTTTATTGGAACTGCTTTCTCAACAACCTAGCCTCTATAGATCTGTTTGCCCTTTCTTTCTCTCTCACTGTCTGTTTCTTGCTTTTATACCCTTTCAGCTTCCCGCTTTCCCGCTCTCTCACTTCTGTCTGTCCGTCTTTGTATGCACAGCCCCCTCTCCTCCATATCACCCTCCTCTATCTCCTCTTCTCTCTCTCTCTCACCAATCTGGCCCCGTTGCCATGGCGACCTCTTGTTTTGCCTCTCTCGCAACGCATTCCACAAGTCTGTGTCCATGGGCAATGTCACTCGCATGCACTCTGCCCAACACCAAAGAGGCAGCGATCTCATGTGACCATTCACGCAGCGTGTGTGACCAGAATGAGGAGTGAGCCACACCCCTCATAGAGTGGAACTCTATAGCGCCGTTCCAAAATATAATGAATTGCCCACTGCCTACATCCATCCTGATCTGCCTACTGCCTACATTCGTCCTGTTATAGAACAGATTTTGAATGCTGTACATAAAAGAGACTTGGGTTGCAGTGCATTTCATTTGAGTTTGAGGTTATGATATTGGTACGTTGACTGTGAAGTCTAAAATACACAAATACTGGATAAAATAATCCAAAGCAATAGCCCAGAATTATTGATAAACGTATATCGTAATTTTGATAAGCAATTTAATATTTAAAAATATATATATAATTCATATTTAGTAATTTTTATTTTATTATGAAATGTATTTGCATTCTCATTATATTTATTAGAATGTTTTAATATAATAAAATACATTTACATTTAATTTTATTACAATAAAGCTATGTTTTATATTTAATTTCAATATATTATATTTCAATGTTCAGTGAAATATAAATGAACATTTTATAACCATTTTATAATCTTGGGTTTAATTTTTTATGTAGCTCCAGTGTTGTTGTTGTTAACTAAAACTAAAACAAATATATATATATTTTTAAATTAAAATAAAAAATAAAATGAAATAAGATACATTTTGAGATAAAATAAGTA
This sequence comes from Cirrhinus mrigala, assembly GCA_036247105.1. Lineage (NCBI taxonomy): Eukaryota > Metazoa > Chordata > Actinopteri > Cypriniformes > Cyprinidae > Cirrhinus > Cirrhinus mrigala. The sequence continues at coordinate 15,171,673 of CM070024.1, forward strand.
TGGAATATAGTGAAATTACTAAAATATAAAAGGAAAAATGTACTATTAAGTATTCAAAATATTCAAAATATTCTAATAGTATCAAAATAATACTGCTTAGTTTAAAATGCATTCTGGATTTTTATAATATGTATGTGAATTCAAATTTTGGTTGTTTATTTATTATTTTTATATTTTTCATTTGACTTTTCTGTTGTCATGCATTGGTTACAAACCTAATATATATGCATATTAAAATCAGGGTTGCCAGGTTTTCACAAAAAAAAAAAAACACCCAATTGCTAATCAAAAGGAAAAAAAATACACATTTTTTGGCAGTTCCCCTCGTACATTCAGCATTTCATGGGCTAAATATCATATTATTGGGGTCACTTCAACCCATGGACATGAAAAACAACCTATGGCAACAGTATTAAAATAGTCTAATTCTGTGGTAAAATCGCGGACCTGGCAACACTGATTAAAATCTTTTCTCCATTGGCAGATCACTAAATTTAAATCTATACAAGGGGTCAACCGATATGTGTTTTTCAGGGCCAACGGCAATACCGATTCACAAAGGTCAAGTAGGCCGATAACCGATATTTTGAACCGATATGTCTGGTATAAAAATGAAAATTAATGTCAAATGTAAGAATAACAATGGCGCTGACAACAACTTTCTTTAAATGCTTTTAAATTATTTTATCGGCAAATCGTTCTTGAAAATCACGATATCTATAACCGTAAAAAACGCATAATATTGGTGCTGATAATTGCCCAACCCCTAATCTATACACACTTATTAATCTTACACACTTTTCTACAGTGCATTTACTAGCATCATTTGATGATGGTGGTATCTGGATATGTTGATAATTTGTTACAGGAGCCAATTGTCAGGAGTCGCTGTCTATTTTTAGATGTTCTGTGGCATGTATACTTGACACACATACTCTGTGTACGTTCTTGTCATGTCTCTATCTATGCAGCTGTCCTGGTAAAAACCCAGGATCCTTTTTCTCAACAGCTTAGTAGTGTAACAGTGGATGATGCTACGGCCTGTGGCAGGAAGTCCATTCATCCTAGTTTGATTCAGAGCTCACCACAGCTTAACACATTATCTGATGCTGTCCCATTGCTGTCATGCTTATGGGCTTCTACATTTCAGCAAAATGGCTGCCGCTCTGAGCGGAATGGGTTCCATAAGGTCCAACATGTTGGTGTGACCTTGCCAGGGATCCTCACATCCTGATCCACACCACGGCTGATAATATAAATGGCAGTCTGTGGTGGGCAGGGGCCGTGAGCCCAGAGCCTGGCACCCAGATGGACACAGATGGGCTTTGCCATTCTGGCCCTCTGCTTCCACTGCAGCATCATGACGCAGCGCGTGAAACACTCTACCAAACATGCCCAATTGGGCGTCACTAGTCTGCATGCTAACCGCATGCAAATTTATAGTCAAAAATGTCCCAAAATAGAACTGAGAAATAGGATTGCAGTCAGAATTAGGAGTGTTTGCTCATGGAGCGACTTTGATGGAGAGAAGCAAGTGAAAAGCTCTAAATTTAAAGTGATTTATCCTGCATTAGTGCTGACATTCCGGCTAGAGCTCTCTTATCTGGCCATTTCTATTACTTAGTAACTTATAACGATAAATATGTGCATGCAGAATCTACTTAATGCATATTAAGAGTTGAATTGTTGTATATTTTCTAAATTATATGCTGATTTTATGGATGGGATGCTGCAGTGTGTGAAAATTCTGTTCTTTCAGGCAAAACTGATCGGATGCGGGCAGTCACTCATATGGGGCCACTGGGAATAGTGGCTTTTAAAGTATTGAGACACATTAATGATACTTTGTTTTTCCTTTAAATTTAATGAAAATCCCATAAGAGGCTTTTTGCAGTAGTGCATGACTTGAGGCAAACTAGCGTTCTTTTTGTTACACTTTATTGTATTTTAGTCATGATTGCTGCTTCTCTCAGTTAATTGCCTGCAATATTGGCCCTCTGGTTATTTATTTTAAAAACTTTTTTCCTTTTCATTTGATCTTTCCATTATCATGCATTGGTAACAAGCCTCCACAAGCTTTCATGTTTGGGGTAGCCAGATTAAAAACATAGTTTTTCTTCTAAAAATATGCATCCTAGTGTTTTAATCTTCCCAATTATCAGATTTTCTGAAAACAAAGACAAACATGTATGTTTAGAGTTTAGCGGACTCCATTGCAATATTCTACTCAAATGACAGTTTCATACAGCCAGTCTGCATTCCTTCACGAGGCTGTTTGCGCTATTTTCGACTAAATCTGTAAGCAAACCTTCTCAGTGATGAGCAGTAATTGAATACATGAAGCTCAACTATATTGTTTGCAGTTGTGGTTGCTGAATGAATGCGCTTATGCGAACTCTGTGCTACAATACAAAGTCTTTGAAGGCCAATTTACACTGCATGGACAGATGCAGACAAAAGGCAATAGATATGTTCATAAATATGTTTGTCAGGTTTTGTTTGATCAGTCTGCATCTGTTGCTGTTGGTCAGTGCTTATTTTTGCCAATTGAGCATGTTGAATTGCCATTTGTACTGTACTCGGACAGTTGTCGGCGTTGATCTGTGTCCGTTGCAGTGTGAACTGGCCTTTAAATAGAAAAACGTTAACATAATTTGGAATTATTGGAATTTAAAATGCGAATTTTACTGTTTTAGCTTTTGAGAGAAGACTTTTAAAGTTTTACTAGTTTTCATAATGTAGAAAGTGTTAATGTATATGATAAATATATCAAAAAGCTACAAAATATTAAAGGAAACCTGGCAATTAAGACTTGTATGGCTTAATATAATGTAAATGATGTCTCTAACTGAAATATGTAGAAGAAAAGCTGTTGAATATTTGCATTATTTAAAAAATCCACATCGTTTTATAGATATTTTGGACTATGGGGGCGCCATTTTTTCGATGGCATGAAATCATTGCATTCAGTAAGCTACTGGCATTACCTGTTGCTATTTTTTACCGTAACACAAATTGGAATACAAAACTCAGAAAATAAAATACTGTCACATTGTGTGATTTTAGTTGTAATTTTCAGTTGAAGGGCAACAGAAAATGATGTAAGTTTACAGTGCTTTCCTAGTGATTAGAACAGGAGAAAAGAATGGGAAGATGTCTGTGGATGAATAAAAATTTCTACAGACCCACGTCTTTGTTCTCTCTACTTTAGCCCTGATGACTTTGGGGCTTTTAGTAGACCACAGCTACTGAAAGAGCTTACAAATGGCAGAGACGAAAAACGCTAGATGCCGTCCTGATAGGATGTAAACACTTCAATGCTTGTCATGATGCAGCAGCCCCTGAATAAGTTTCTCAGCACGGATTTCACTCGATATCCAGGGGCGTTTAGACTCCTTGTGAGAAAAAAATTGATGGTACGACATATGGTTTTAAGTCTTGTATCCATTGCCACATGTAAGCTCTTTTAGTGGCTATGGTCAACATAACAGTATTTTATTTTCTTAGCTGTGTATTCCAAGTTGTGCTGTGATAGTAGTTTACTGAGTGCAACCATTTCACATTATCGAAATAAAGGTGTCCCCAAAGTACAAAATGTGTATAAAACAAAGTGGATTTTTAAAATAATGTTGTCCATTTTCTACTACATATTTCAGTAAGAGACATATTTTACATTATTTTAAGCCATACAAGTCTTAAATTTGATTTGTGCTTATGTAAAAGTGCAATATTCTAATGAAATGTGAAAAGCAATTTCTCAAATGAAAGCAATTGTGAATAATAATCCTGATTATTAGGTGATTATGATGCAAACCATCACTAGGGTATCCGGTTGTTTGTGTTAGTATGAGTCTGTGGGCTTCTGTGTGTGTTGTAGAGGGAAAACAGTTGGGGAATAAGGAAGAAAGGGTGCTGGCAGCAGAATATTCCCAGCAGTCCCGGCAACGCCCCAGCGGTGCTCACGCGCCCACTCATTATCCAGAGAAAACCCATCTAAACAGCCGCATCATCATGCAAATAATCTTTATATAACTTTGGCCTGGAAAAGAACGGTTTGATTTACCTGTATTCAAATAAGAAAAATACCTACTTGTGTAGAGGTCTAGAGCAGTGTTCAATTTTTAGTTATTAACCCAGGCTGTTTGTGATTTCATATACTCCGGGCAGGATTGAAGGGATCTCTATCATCTGGAGGTGAGCATTATGAGATTTAATGAGGATGAATGTGAAAAATAATATAGCACAAATTACAGACAGTGGGATTACATTTACAAAACACTTCTGTGAAATACAAATTTAGCTCTGGGAAAAGAAGTCGCATTCAAATAGGACATATGACATATGTCTTTTTAAATAGAACTGCAAATTGAAGCCCCTTTTATATGCTCATAGCGATACATTGCCAAATAAAACTCATATGCAAATGATGAAGCTAAATGTACTGCATTTCGCCTTTGCATGCACATGTTTTGAGAACTGTGCATTGTCATTAGAGGTTTATTTTTGTCTACATAGTGCTATAAATTCCATTTCTGTGTGAAATAAACACACCTGATAATGATAAAAGATGTTGATAAGAATGAACTACACATCTAAAGATAAAAAACATGCAGAAATTGCAATGTTTTTGCTCTTACACAAATAAGATAAGCAGTTTGACAGTCTATTTTGGCATATTTCTTGAGAACCCACATCCTGTCCTTGATTAGTTCCTTCTAAAACCTTTTCCCCTCAGCTCAGTAGCTGCTATTGTGAATTAGACCTTTCAATGTCTAATCAATACTTCCGTATCGCAGGTGAAATGGTTTGTTAGCTGAAAATTAGGCTGTGTCTTAGCAACACTCACAGCTCCTGTGTAAAAATGTGCTGTTAAAATTAATTTCTGCCTGCAGTGCTTTTAATTCAGTGAATTTAGGTAAAAACATTGGCTTAGATTTTATAGACAAACAGTCACCCTGGAAGTAGTTTTTTGGATTCAAACATCCCGAATGTAAATATTTGCATGTTGGGATCGAAATGTAATTTTTTGGTCCAGGTCACGGTACATTTTGGTACATTCTTTATGAAGTAGTTTGGTTTGCAGACAGCCTGTACCATTGCTAAAAATGAGAAGGTTAGGAGTATTTATAGAATGTGTAAATTAATTTTGCGTGAGGCAGAACGAGAGCCCTCTAGAAGCATTAACAGATATCTATCCCAGCAGATTACATTGCAGCCTCCATTTTAATTGAGACTCTTTTATGTCATGTCTCCGGTGCTTGGATTCAGAAAAAGAATGTCTGGGTCCCTTCTCCCCAGCCTTGAAGCTCATCTACACAGATCCCAAATATAATTATTTCTGACGCAGCTTAATTACATATTAGGTTAATCAATTTACCTCAATGAATTTTTACACTGGAGAACTACATGTGTTTTCGAGGCTGTTGCTTTTTTGTTTGAATTTTTATGTTAGCTGAATCAAGGATATAACACATCCTGATAAACTTGGTGCCTTAGGCTGGGGTTTATGAACAAAACTGTTCACAAATCCTTATATAAATCTTTATATACAGTTGAGTTTAGTACTAACCTGAATTAGATATTTCACAGAAAAGATGTTTACATATAGTCCAGAAAAGAAAATAATAGTTGAATTTATAAAAATGACCCCTTTCAAAAGTTTACATACACTTGATTCCTAATACTGAGTTATTACCTGAATGATCCACAGCTGTGTTTTTTTGTTTAGTGATAGTTGTTTATGAGTCCCCTGTTTGTCCTGAACACTTAAACTGCCTGCTGTTCTTTAGAAAAATCCTTCGATTCCCACAAATTCTTTGGTTTTTCAGCATTTTTCTTTTTTTGAACCCTTTCCAACGAATGTATGATTTTGAGATCCATCCTTTGACACTGAGGACAACTGAGGGACTCGTATGCGACTATAACAGTAGGTTCAAACGCTTTTAAACAAAATTAAGAGGTGTATATTTTTCTTATTTTGCCGAAATATCATATTTTTTTCATTTAGTACCACCTTCAGAAGCTACATAAGATATGTACATGTTTCCCAGAAAACAAAATATGTTAAATTTACCCTGATCTTCTAATTCCAAAAGTTTTCACCCCCCGGGTCTTAATGCATTGTGTTTCCTTCTGAAGCATCAGTGAGCGTTTGAACCTTCTGTAATAGTTGCATATGAGTCCCTCAGTTGTCCTCAGTGTGAAAAAATGGATCTCAAAATCATACAGTCATTGTTGGAAATGGGTTCAAACATACAAAAATGCTGAAAAACCAAAGAATTTGTGGGACCTGAAAGATTTTTCTGAAGAACAGCAGGCAGTTTAACTGTTCAGGACAAACAAGAGACTCATGAACAACTATCGCTACAAAAAAAAAAAAAATGTGTATGTAAACTTTTGAACAGGGTCATTTTTATAAATTCAACTAGTATTTTCTCTCGTGGACTATATATGGACTATATGTATATATCTTTTATGTGAAATATCTTTTTCAGGTCAGTACTAAATAAAAAATAACATGAATTTTGTATGATCCTTCTTATTTGGGTAAAATAATTAACATTTTGCAGATTCTGCAAGGTGTATGTAAACTTTTGACTTCAGCTGTAGACCTTGTATATTGTATTTGTATATGACTTAATGGTTTGTGTTGCCCAGTCTTAATTTTACAGTAATTTTACAATACTGTGACAGTAATTTCAGAAGTCACATTCAAAACCCACAGCTCAAAAATCTGATGAGGTATGTGTTTAAATGGGTGTGATACTTCTGAGCTGTATTTAAGCTGGTTTACGATTGATGCTTCAAGATTATTTGTGCAGTAAGCTCAGCATTAGTGGTCTGTTGTATTTTCTACTGCAAAATGTGTGTTGGCAAAGTTCTAAAAGCCAATCAATGAAGTGGGGTGTGATGAATGTGTCTGGAGCGCTCCCCAGTGCTGCCCTTGCCCAAACTGTGCTGCTGTCACTCTCTAGCAGATCTGTGCTGCTCGTTCTTAATTGGAGAGCCAAAAATAAAGCAATCAGGAACAAACATCACCTTAGCCAGATGGTCCCCGTTAGTGGGCTAGCGAGCCGGCCACGTCTACGGCATATGCCCAGCTCTTATTACAACAGATACATAAGTCTTTGTGTGCGTGCTTGTGTGTTTAAGCATGAGAGTGCACATGTGTGATTGTGAGAGGTTGGATATTTGCCCTTGATACTGTTATAGCATTAGAGCTTTACTGACAGCAGTTTGACATCACAAGAAAAGACAGAGAAAGACGATGAATGAGTTTATTGTTACTCCTTAGAGTATCTGATCTGAATCTCTACAAATGTTTCTTTATGGAGTTGCTGGTATATTCCCTCATAGTGAGTCTAGTCAGTCGGAGATCACAGTGGAAAGCGGTTAATGCAGAGTCATGAAGGAATAATGGCTCTCAGCAGTTGCAAAGGTTAAACTCAATTCATTATAGCTTCACAGCGGCAGATGTACAGAGTCTCACTACATCTTTAGTCTTGCTATTAGTCATTTTTAAACCTTCCCTGCCATGACATGGGATATGAGCAGAGATTTTTTTTGCTGCAAAAATTACATGAAAGTCTAGCATGACAGTGAAAATTCTTTCATTAACTACTCACCCTCATGTCGTTCCAAATCTGTAAGACCTTCGTTCATCTGTAGAACACAAATTAAGATATTTTTGATGACATCTGTGAGCTTTCTGACCCTGCATAGACAGCAACGCAGCTACAATGTTCAAGGCCCAGAAAGGTAGTAAGGACATTGTTAAAATAGTTCATGTGACATCAGTGGTTCAACCGTAATTTTATAAAGCTACAAGAATACTTTTTGTGCACAAAGAAAACAAAAATAATGACTTTATTCAGCAATTTCTTCTCTTCCATGGACTGTTTTAATGATGTCCTTACTACCTTTCTGGGCCTTGAATGTGTCGGTTGCGTTGCTGTCTATTGAGGCTCAGAAAGCTCTCAGATTTCATCAAAAGTATCTTAATTTGTGCCCTGAAGATGAATTAAGGTCTTATGGGTTTGGAACAACATGAGGGTGAGTAATTTTTATTTTTGGCTAAACTATCCCTAAACATCTCATTAAATCTTCAAAATTATGAACAAAATCACAATACAGCTTCTACTTTGAGTGATACAATGGATGACCAGTACTGCTCTTTAAATAATATTCAAGGAAAAAAAAAAAAAAAAAAAAAAAAAAAAAAAAAATATATATATATATATATATATATATATATATATATATATATATATATAGTTTTATGACCTACATGAAATATTAATAGCTAGTACATTTTCATATTTTGCCATCACTCTCAATGTAAAGTGACATTATTTTCCTACTCATTATTATTTCTGTACCGCTGATGGTTTTCCCGGTGTTTGTTGTTGTTTATAGCCTCTGGGCGGATTTAAAAGGAATAATGGCTTTGTTGAAAGTATGACCAACAGATGAATATTTACGTGCGCATTATGACACCCACATTGTGTACGCCTCTGAAATACAGTGTTGACAACCAGTTTGTTTGTGCTTGCACAAAATGTGCAAACAAAACTCTTTTTTTTGACAATTACTTTTCTTACTGGTCAAGTCAGAACCAAATTTCACTGTCCACCACTGTTAAGCTGTGTTGGTAGACTGTGTTAAAGAAAATGACCCTGGAAAGGGCTTTTTAAAGCGGACACAAATGGAAGAATGAGAGCATAAAATTGTAATACAAAATCAATTGGTGGCCATGAACTCAACCCACAAAGCTTCCCAAGGATAACAGGAATGTCTCTTTTTGTTTAATGGAGGCACAAATCTGGCTTGAGGCCTTATTAGTTTTGAATTATTTTATTTTACACACTGCTGATTTAAACAATCATGCCATTCAGACTGGCTTTATTTGCAGGCTCTGGTTTAGATTACTAGATCTTCAAGCCGAAGGGGAATAGGGAAGCAACTTGTCAGTCATTATTACTTTAAAAAGAATATAACAATAGGATTCTTATATGAGGCCACAATATAAGGCTGTTAAATATATCTACTCTGTGTTAAAGTCAGCAGAATGTCTTTTAGATGTACAGTAAACCTGGATACTTTTAGGCCAGTGACACTCTAGTCTCTTCATGCATGTGTGGATTTTAGCCTAATTGACATGCCAGTATTTTTCAGTTCGGGCCTCATTCAGAAATGCCTGTGCACTCATCCTATAACAGCCAGGGCTTCGGGGCTTTTGGGTTTGATCTGAATATGCTTTGACTTGTTTTTCAGAATTTCTCCTCGCAGCACCCTCAGAGACATCTTTGCCTTTGTTGCCAAGAATGACTCCTTCGCATCATATGATCTATCCCATGAGCAGCATGTCCAAAGTGGACATTCAGGCTAAAAACAGGTTCATCACCCTTTCCTTCAGTCCCTATTCGTTTGTCAGAGCTTTCTCAAGCCCAGAGAGCAATGAGGTTCTGTAGAGCTGTAATTGGCGATTGGTAGAACTACCAGCAATATTAATGCAGCGGAACTGGAATGGGAGATTGGGATTTGGCGCTCCTGGGGACGCAACACCACCAGCACCTGCAGCGATGCTGTTTAGAACAAGGCTAAGCCTCCAAAATCACAAATGGAAAAATGATTTCTTGCACTTAGGCTCGAAATTGACAGATTTTGCCAGATCTTGATAGCCCTTGGGGTGAGATTACTGTAGATGTGAGAAAAGACCCAGTGGAAAATTGGAAGAGAAATAGCACATTATATTGCATCGTGACCATTGTGATTGCCTGGTTTTCCTGTGGTCACAGTGTGGAACGTCATTTACACTTAAACTCGCCTTGTTGGTTGAGAGATCTGATGATACCGTACACTCTTGATCTACTTTCCAAAAAAAGCAACAGTGCATTTGAATAGTACTCTAGAAGTTTCCAAAATAGCTGCTCATCCAAACCTAATTTAAGAGCCAAAAATGGAAAAATGTTTTGGTTTGTATCCAGTAGGGGTGTGTGATATCTACTATAATATCGTAACTGTTATTTAAACGATATGCGATTTGACATTGAGTATATCGCAAAAAACAGACAAAAACAGGATGCAATGTAGGTTAGAGTACTGCGTGAGCATATTTACAGTTTATGCTATTAAAATACATTTAGATCTCTCCCAAAATTAAATATAAGGTGGAAAATATTCCTCTGTTTGACTTTTATGTCTTTAATATATTTATATCATCTGATACAGTTAATATCACACGAAGAGTGATGTTTTTCTTCAAATATCAGCACAATTGCAAATGTGATATTGATTTGATGAATAGCTCAATAAACAAGTTAATATTAGGTGACTTACATTTTAGACACAACAGTTCTTCTTTGTGCTGTTTTTCGACAAAATAGTTTCACAGCAGAACTGTTTTCCATCTCTGAGCCACACACGACAGTGTTTCGTTAAGGAATAAATCTGCCGTTTGAGTGAATCGGTTGAATGAATGACTCGATGACTTACACATGCAGTGATTTACTGCCAGCTACTGGTGATTTTCGTTTATATTTAAAGTATATTTTCAGCATTTTATATTCATATTTGAAGCATTTCAAATTTAGCTATTTAATGTTTTGTTTAAAATATCAATATATTAATTATGCATTTGTAACTTCAGGTTAAATGTATTTATGTCCTGCATTAAACAGTGTGAATGCATCTAAATGCCACTTCAGATGCAGATTCTATGTCACATTTGCATTGCGAACATAAATTTTGCTGATACTGATTTTATTTGCTTGGTAACAGCCTTATAGTGTCTTGCTAGTTGAATTTATTGATAAAATGTAAGAATTTAACACAAAAGATTATGCATTTAATTAGGTTAGAATGAATAGCTTTATAAAGTTAAAAATGCCTATAAAAGGCAAAAATCAATGTAAGGTTTTTAGAGCATATACCTTTTGTATCAGATACTAGCTGAGAGAAACAGGAAGCTTATAATTTGTTGTTGTTTAGAAAGATCATTATCAGGTACCTTTTGTGCGCAGTGCATTGGTTGAGTTGAACAGCTTATCATGTTTGGTGTAAAAATAAATAAATGAAGTAAAATAATTATAATTGTAAAAAAATGTTCAAAGGTAGTTAGATTTTAAATAATGTAACTCTCTTTACTTTAGTAGGGTTTGACAAACTGCTGCTTCATGTTGGTTCAGCTGATATTTTCTCTTCATTGCCTCCTGTCATGTCAGTGAATAATACAACGGAGAATATCCGAAGTATGAACTCCGTCAGCTGCACGCAATGTCGGCATTGGTTGGTAGTGAACGCATCAGAAATAAACAAGGCATTCACGGGCAACTCGGCTTACTGTTTTACAGATGGTGACTTGCCATAGTGCTGTTCTGCTGAGTCTCACTTCGGCTGTTTATGAAAGTAATATAGTGTGTATACGTGTGTCTTTCAGAAGAATTACGATAGTTAAGAGAGGCTTTTCCTATTAAGGGTGAATGCAAACTCTCTTCACCATATATCAGATGGCTGCACCTCAAGCACTTTTGAGTGTTGGCGTGTTTAACAGGAAGCAAAAAATGTCTTTGGTGAGTTAGGAGCTCAGAGAAGATTTCTGCACTGTATCACTGTTCAAGCTGTCCTAAATCCTACAGAGAGAGAATATAAACTTCAAAGAGATAATATGACAATTAGAAGATGTTCTTCATATACATCTTACAACATATTCTTACCAGGCACTAAATCACAGTCAATCTGAACAATTTCATGCATTTGCTTTCTCTCAGATGATTCATTTGAAAAAAAGCATTCGCATTAAATTTTACATTTTAAAAAGATGACTGAAGATGAGCTTCACACATTTGTGTTATTGTTTCAGTTTTCATCTCACAGATACATGTGAGAATGCTTCAGATTTTCGGTTAACGCCCTTGTCCTTTGATGACTCAAAATGGCTGTATATTGCATAATCTAAAGTATTGTCACTGAGGTCAGAGAAACAGACAAAATGAGAGACTCTTTTTTTTTGATGTCTACATCATCTTGACTCACAATCATACTGTATTGAGATAATGGGCTCTTGAAGTTAACTGAGGACCGCAGAGAAGGATAAAGGCAGTATAGCTCTGGTGATGTCAGAAAGCCAATGCTAACCTGTTAAATGGAATGTTTAAATGAAAGTAGCAGTAGATCTTTCCTTCTGTATTTTGATAGATTTCTGAGTGTAACATAGCAGATCTATACAGGTGGAGCTGGGGAGGTGGAAGATTTCAGAGGAACTCTAAAAGCACGCTGCGAAATGCTCTAGTGAATGCTAACCAGCAATTTAAAATGTAAAAAGCAGCAAGCCTATTGGCTGTGTTTGCAACATGAACCAATCAGCTTGTGCCAAGTAGTTTAATACTTTTAATATAATCAGTTTGCGTTAAGGACCCATCAGCCTGCACCATCTAGAGTTTGCATTGTGAAATGCATTGTGTGCATTCAACAGATTCTCATGCAGCTGTAGATGCCTTCAGGAGCAGATTTCCTCCTCTCCCCTGGGCCTCCTGAGCACATTGTGTCACTCACTCCATTCTGTTAACATCTCACAGTAATGTCCATGCTGTGGAAGCACCTCGACCTGTGTGTCTCCGTGGAGTCGAGGCATTTTGCGTGCCTGGAAGAGCAGTGCACACCCACCCCCGCCCCCACTCCCATCTTGTCCTTGCGCCAGGGCTGGCAAGTCATTGGGAAACAGTGTTGTGTGCTGAACTGGACTAATCCCCCCAGAAAACAGCTGAGCCTCCACCAGCCTGGCTCTTAACCGGAGCTGACAAGACAAGGGGCCACAGTGCTCTCTCAATGAAGCTGCTTGCTTCACACACACACACACATATACACGGATACCAAGGCCCTGGCAGGGCTTCAGACAGAGTAACAAGGGGTTGGAGAGATGTGAGGGGTGAGGAAAGGGGGGTGAAAGGCAAAAAAGAAGGGTAGGGGCTATGGAAGGGTCAGCTAGTTGTCTAGGATTGAGGATTACTAGTTTATAGAGATTTTTACAAAATATGTGACCAAAACCAGTCTTAAGTTGCATGGGTATATTTGCATCAATAACCAAAAAAACATTGTGTGGGTCAAAATGATCATTTTTTTATTTTATGCCAAAAATCATTAGGTCATTAGATCATGTTCCATGAGGATATTTTGTAAATTTTCTACTGTAAATGTATATTATATAAATATATTTGATTAGTAATATGCATAGCCAAGAACTTCATTTGGACAAATTTAAAGGCGATTTCCTCAATATTTTGCATTTTCAGATTCCATATTTTCAAATAGTTGTATCTCAGCAAAATATTGTCCTATCCTAACAAACCATACATCAATGGAAAGATTATCTATTTATGTTTATTTCTGAAGAATTATGTGACACTGAAGACTGGAGTGGCTGCTGAAAGTTCTGCTGGTTCCCAATTATAGATACTTTGTTTTCTACTGTTGTCACAAAGCTGAATTGCAAATGAATAAATTCAAAAATCAAACAGGTTCCTGAACACCTCACCCATCTGCTATTAGTCAGAAAAGCAGAAAACCCCGCCCCAGACTCACTTTATTGGTTAACCCTGTGTTGCTATGCTGTACTGGTCGAAATGCACATCAAACAGAGTAATGTTTTGATAACATCACGCAGCCACAGTGTTTATACTTTTTAGGTGAATCAACCAACAAAAGCCTTGCTAATAGTTCTCTCTGCATATTAAAGCAGTCATGAACTGGCTTTTTAAATAATTGTTTATTGTTCTCTGAGGTACACTTTTAATGTTATCAAAACTGATCAGAAAACATCATCATTTAGAAGTGATATGCTATTTTCTTTCCGGTTTTGACCCCGCTCATCGATTTGAATAGGCGTGGCCGATTGTAGACTTGGATGTAAACGCCCACTGCTGTGATTGGCTAACAGCTGTGATTTAGGATAGAAATGCATAAATACTCATATCAAACGATCTGTAATGACAGACAAAGCAATAGTGACCACATAATAAAAACAGTTACTCACACTGCTGCGACATTACTAATCCAGTATATTTGGCACATCATCATCTTTTAGTCTTTCTGTAAATCTTGCGTCAAACTGTATTTTGAATCCACAGTAAAATAAAGTGAACAAACGACCGAGTTCTTATTGACGCTGTCTGGATCTTCATTTAAAATAAAGTACATCCACTCTTTCCTAATGTTGGGATCAGAAGGAAGGCAGTGCAAAGACAGTGTTTTCCCACAATTTTGCACTGCACAGCATCTTGTTGTCTTTGGAACCATCTTTATCTTTTGGTTTCTGCGTACACCTGCGTTTTCCTCTCTTGTTATTTACACTACATGCGTGAATCGGTGGGCGGGGTTAAATAGGCAATAATGTAGAAGCAGGCATAGATCATGTTCTGCGTAGGCGGTGTTTAGCCACACTATGATGTCATAAAGTGGTACATTCCACAACCTTTCATTTTGGCAAATTGGCTTCAATAAAAGCTTTTTTTAGACTAACTTTAGAGAAAGTTTTGAGTTCTGAAACTTATATGTTTTTTATAGTACAATGGCTTTTTATATGTCAAAAGATCAAGGGAATTTTTATTTCTCAGTTCATGACCCTTTTGAATTGGAAGTATTTTAGCTAGAAAGCATTACATCATCTTAAAGATGTGATAATTTCTGTGTTCATTAGCACATGCCTATTTCTGAAGGTGGAGGATTTGTGCATTTGTCATCTTTTTTTCTCTCAGCCTTAAGGAAGTTAGTTAGAGTGAGTCAAGTTTGTGTTAAATCAAGATGGAGGACGCTTTGTGTGTGTTGTGCTCAAGCATATATAATGCAGCAGTCTGACGCTGGCTTGTATGTGCTAAATATAAACGAGTGCGTCATTAATGAGCATACACCCCAGCCTTTATCAAAAACCCCAAAGATAACTCTAAAACACAGTTTTTAGGTGTGTATGTCATGTGTGCGCAAAAGAGATGGAGTTGGGATTTAAAGCTGGAGACAGATGAAATATACAGCCCCTGGCTTTAAGAAAACTCTGGAATTCAAGGTGGGAATAGGGAGAAAATGAAGTAATAAAGAAGTAAGATGGATGGACAGGTAGTGGAGACTGCAGATAAAAAAAAGAGAAGAACAGCTTAGCCCATTGATAGACGGATAAGACGAGTTTTAAGAGCAGCGTGCTCCTCCAGTCTGCATGTCCTGAGGTGGATATGAATCTGAGCTGTGATGGGACTGGCAGCATTTGGGGCATCTTTTAACGCAGGAGCTTTTTTGCTCACACTCTCTAGCATGTCCCAGTTTTCTCTTTGTGACGTGTGCGTCCCCCAACCCCCGCTTTTCCCCCCTTTTCCCTCAGTGCATGTCCCGCCAGAACTGCCAGAGAACGACAATTTTGCTGGTAGCTCTGAATAATACAGAATGTTTGCATTTATAATGGATGATTCAGGCAGGAATAGGACTTGACCGAACCGTGCATAGCTTTACGATGAGAAGAGTGCACTAGAAGGGCTTAGGGTTCAGGGAACACAACAGACCAAGACAATATATTGACAGTTTCAGTGTGTAGAGGTGAAATTGGTTCTATCGTACTGAAGCGAACTGCACATGCATATACAGTTGAGGTCAAAAGTTTAAATATACCTTGCAGAATCTGCAAAATGTTAATTATTTTACCAAAATAAGAGGGATCACACAAAATTCATGTGATTTTTTTATTTAGTACTGACCTAAATATAATATTTCACATAAAAGATGTTTTAGATGTTTTTATATAGTCCACAAGAGAAAATAATAGTTGAATTTTTAAAGATGACCCTGTTGAAAAGTTTACATACGCTTGATTCTTAAAAATGTGTTGTTACCTGAATGATCCACAGCTGTGTTTTTTTTTTTTTTTTTTTTTGTTCTTGAGTCCCTTATTTGTCCTGAACAGTTAAACTGCCCGCTGTTCTTTAGAAAAATCCTTCAGGTCCCACCAATTCTTTGGTTTTTCAGCATTTTTGTTTATTTGAACCCTTTCCAGCAATGACTGCATGATTTTGAGATCCATTTTTTCACATTAAGAACAGCTGAGGAACTCATATGCAACTATTACAGAAGGTTCAAATGCTCACTGATGTTTCAGAAGGAAACTCAATGCATTAAGAGCCAGGGGGTGAAAACTTTTGAAATTTAAAGATCAGGGTAAACATTTCTTCTGGGAAACATGTAAGTATCTTCTGTAGCTTCTGAAGGGCAATATTAAATTAAAAAAAAAAAAAAGATATTTAGGCAAAATAAGAAAAATGTACACATCTTCATTGTGTTCAAAAGTTTACACACCCTGGCACTTAATGCATCGTTTTCCTTCTGGAGCATCAGTGAGCATTTGAACCTTCTGTAATAGTTGCATGAGCCATGACCATAGTGGACAGCTGTACAATATACTGTCCAAATCCATTTGTCCTGCTGTCGGAAATTGCGCAAGTGCGTGGAGTACATCAGCAAAACAACAAAGTTTACTGTTGGCTACACGTCATGTCACACCACATCCAGTAAAGACAACATCACCAATTAAAATTACTCATCGTCATGTCGTTCAAAACCCGTAAGACCTTAATTCATCTTCGGAACACAAATTACAATATTTTTGATGAAATCCAAGAGCTTTCTGACCTATCATAGACACATTCAAGGTTAAAATAGTCCATGTGACATTAGTGGTTCAAACTTAATTTTATAAAGCTATGCAAATGCTTTTTGCGTGCAAAGAAAACTAATAAATCAGCTTTATTTAACAATTTCTTCTCTTCCATTATTCTATGATACAAATACTGCAGTGTTCTATACAAATACTCTTTTCCTCTGACTGCTTACTCTTAGTGAGTTAAGTATTCTTTCTGTAGAGTGTTTTTGTCTCTGTGGATTTTTTTAGAATGCCCCTCATTCTTATTTCAAGTACATTAGGTTCAAAAACTTCACTTGGCTTTTCTAGAAAAATGGATTTTTAAAACATGTGTTTCCCAAGACAATCACTGTCCAGGAAATTCTGGATGCTTTGAGGTTCATTTCACTTGAGAGGAGGTGACTTTGATCCCTGTCACTGCATAAAACATTTAGTGACCAGTGAACATTAGCCTTTCAAAAAAGAATCAGAAATGGCCAGCAATGACTTGCTTAATGGCATGTCTCTTTCTTTCATTCAGCTTCTCTGTGTTCCTCTTATCTTTAATGACTGTTATGTTTAGGAAATCCTTTTATGTTGTATTGTTTGAATAAAAATGGTGCTGTATACTGTTTAACATTTGTTGACTTTAGCAAGCATTTTTTCTGTTTCTTTGGCTTATAGGTCAGGGGTTAGCTGTCTCTGCCTGTGTATGTATCAGTATGACGTGTTCGGTGTTTACAGATGTAATGCTCAAACTTGTTTCTATTTTGAGAAAGAATTCTTTGCCTCTAGCCATTTCAGTTCAAGCACTAAAATAAGGCATTTGTTCTGCTGTTTTTTTTTTTTTTTTGTGGCTTGGCAGACATTTGGAGATATTCACACATTTAATAGATAAATCAGGATCAGCAAACAGTAGAGATATTATTACAGAACTGTTTTTAACAAGAGGGAGGTTCAACTAAAATGGTGCATGTGAGTGTGGACACGTGTGCAATCTTTAATCTACAACATTAACTTCCTCTCCTTCTTGCAACAACATCTCTTCAGTGATGGTGTGTGCCTCACACAAAGGTGGGACAAAGGTGTATTTGAACCCTTTTCAACAATGACTGTATGGTTTTGAGATCCATCTTTTCAAATTGAGGACAACTCATATGCAGCTATTACTGAAGGTGGAAATGCTCACTGATGCTTTAGAAGGAAAAATGATGCATTAAGAGCCAGGGGTGTAAACATTTGAACGGAATGAGGATGTGTACATTTTTCTTATTTTGCTTAAATATCATAATTTTTTTCATTTAGTACTGCCCTTCAGAAGCTACAGAAGATACTTACTACTATCACACCGAGGACAACTGACAGACTCATATGCAACTATTACAGAAGGTTCAAACGCTCACTGATGCTTCAGCAGGAAACACAATTCATTAAGAGCCAGGGGGTGAAAACTTTTTGAATTTGAAGACCTGGGTGAACATCTAAGTATCTTCTGTAGCTTCTGAAGGGCAGTACTAAATGAAAAAAAAAAAATGATATTTAGGCAAAATAAGAAAAATGTACACATTTTCATTCTGTTCAAAAGTTTTCACCCCCGCCTCTTAATGCATTGTGTTTGTTCTGGAGCATCAGTGAGCATTTGAACCTTCTGTAATAGCTGAATATGAGTCCCTCAGGTGTCCTCAGTGTGAAAAGATGGATCTCAAAATCATACAGTCATTGTTGGAAAATGTTCAAATACACAAAAATGCTGAAAAACCAAAGAATTTGTGGGACCTGAAGGACTTTTCTGAAGAACAGCAGAAAGTTCAAGTGTTCAGGGCAAACAAGGGACTTACGAACAGCTAAACTAAACTAAGGCTGTGGATCTTTCAGGTAACAACACAGTATTAAGAATCAAGTTTCTGTAAGCTTTTGAATGGGGCCATTTTTATGAATTCAACCATTATTTTCTCCTGTGGACTATATGTAAATGTCTTTTATGTGAAGTAATTAACATTGCAGATTCTGCAAGGTGCATATAAAGTTTTGACTTCAACTGTATGTCACAACAGAGAAAAGACTATTGTAATTTTCATTTCATGCTGACTTTAAAGGTGCAATGTTTAATTTCTGCACCACCAGTTGCAACAAACAGAATTGCAGTCTGATTGAGCACCCTGATTGGACCAGATATAACATTAGTTTAGCAAATGATGTTCAGGGAACCTATTTGTGAAAACCTGTCATTATTTTTGCAATTTCTTTAAGTGATACTAGCGGTCAAGAAATCACCCACTTTTCCTTTAAGGCATTCTGCTGTGTGTGGTTGATTCAGCAAAGTTTAATGGTCCTTGGCCTTTTGCTGTTACAAGAAATGAGAAAACTGAGTCAGTGCTTCGTCCAGCCCTCTCTCTCCTTCCGTTTCTTCCTCTCTCTGGCTCTCTTAGTTTCTTTATTGCTTTGGTAAACAGTGAGATACTACCAAGAGCGACCTCTAAATCTCTTGCTGTAGTTTACAGTGGCTCAGATTTACAGATGCTCCCGTGAAGTATAGCGCAGCTAGCATGAAAGCCTATTTCATTAAATCCGTTACTATTTGCGCCGCATCGATGAGTCAAATGACTCATCACACACACAGGCTCTGTTCTAGAATCTAGCAAGCTGCCTACATAGGCTGCAGCCTACAGTGATCATCATAGACCCTCACAAGTGATGAATGTGGAATACTTCACACAGGTACTGTAACAACTCAATGCATTACAAAAATAGCTCTTCATATGGGAGACATGACTCATTTCAGAGGTGTAATGATTAAAGGAAATACTGGTCAGTTGTTTGGTTTATTTTTGTCTGTGGTTTTGTTAGGAAAAATCATAACCCTCTCATTCCTTATCGCTTGTACCTCAGTGCATTTGGATGTGTGTGTCTGCAGCACAGGTGTGTGTAGGTGTTTCCCTCCTGCTGTGTGTGTGTCCTCCATGCTGTAATTAGCAAGGCTGCTCTTCAATAATGCAGAGACTGAGGAAGAGCCAGTACAGTGTGTGTGTGTGTGTATGTATGTGTTTGTATGCCGGTGTGTGTCGCACTGGCATTTAGCGCTTAATCAATGCCTTGCGCTGCCTGTGGCCACTAATTGAAGGTTAAGAGATGAGAGGCCTGTGAGCCTGAGGTGGCGCTGGTGCAGAAGAGAGGCTTCATTCCTCTCTCCTCTCTGCCCTTTAAAAAGCCCCCTCTCAATCATTACACCCACACCTACTGTACTGTACCTCAACATATTTACCATACAGCACAGACGTTATATCACAGAATACAAACATTAGGCTATTTAAGAGAATAGATATTAGGCTGTGTCTTAACTACAAGCGACACGACAGGATTCCAGCGATGAGCAATTTGGCTGTCCACACCACACGCGGCGCAACAACACGACACAACAGAATCAATCAGATATCCCAGCCAATCAGAAGCATGTGTGGGCAGGTTCTGCACTGCACTCTCAATGAAATGGATATGTATCTAATTCATAAATATTAAACCTTTTTAATATTATTAAAAGTACATACTGAGTGACTGAGACCATCTTTGTCATGGAAAACACTTGTTGGTTCGCATTGAGTTTGCAGTTTTAACGTACATTGCATTTTCAAGATCTGAGGTAAAATATCTGTAGTTGCTTTCAGTATGGCTCTGACTAAAAATATCCTTGTTTAAAACTTTATAAACTGTAATCTCTAGCTTCCACTAACTGTTGAATGCACGTTCATGGGAGAGTGCTGTTCTAGCAGATGACGTAGGTCATTTTTGGGTGAACTATCCCTTTAAGGTGGCCAGGCTGTCCATTTTAGACCAGCAAGAAACTAGCTATTTTGTTAAACCAATAAAACCAAGCTACCAGCCTAAGCTAAATTTTGCAACAGGGTATTTAGCTTTTATTCTTCCATTGTTGTTTTTTCTGTCTTGAAAATGATAAAGAATAAAAAGAGGGAGGAAACTGATTGTTTTAATGTAAGAATGTGAAACTGCTTTGATACTCAGAGCCTACAGAGAATCTACTTTAGCCTGTTAGCATAGCAGCATGTTATATAATAGCTATCCAATAGCTTGGATAGATACAGAACAAGAAAGAAGTGAAGGGCAGGTTATTTTAAATGATTGCTATATTTCTTTCTGAAAATAAGATGAAAATGCCAAGTAAGTAATTGTTCATTCTCAGAAACCCAGGCCTTGAGTTAAGTACTTAATTCAGTACTCAATTCACTATTGCTTGGTCAGAGATCTGTAAAAAGTTTCTGAGCGCTTCCTTTTCATTTCTTTGTATTTCTTATCATTTCATTGCCTCACACACAGTTAAGGTGCAGCTAGACCACTGCAGTTGAAAATATAGGTGTTCCTTTAATGGAAAACATTTGTTTTGAGACATTGGCATGTTATGAGGCATTGTGCATCATGTGTTGCAGTTCTAGAAGGTTGCATATTTGTACATGTATATTTGAATTATATTTGTCGTAAATGTGTGTGTGTTTATGAGCGTGTGTGTGTGTCCTAGGTAATGCGTGCCTGTGCATTTGTGAGGCTCCCAGCATAAAGCCTGAAGCATTTCAATTTGCATAAGCTCAATATGAATAGGTCAAAGCCCAGTTGGAAGATGCTGTGTGGGGAGCACACACATTCTTTTCTCAATCAGTCACTGAAAATCTTTTCAGCTCAAGAAGGTACACTTTACTTTCCCACCTCAAATCGACCCATCAAGACAATGCTTAAGCTGCAAGGTGTGGCATCTGTTTCTAGCTTTAATGAGTTTAGAGGAACAAAAACAAGCAGCGGTTCTTTTCCTACTCTGGTACACTGGAAAGCAGGCTTTCGCTCTGAAGTGCAGAGACCACATTTTGAATTATTCACTCTAAATAAAAAGCTGCATCTGTCTGTGAATGAATTATTTACGTTTAAAATGGGTCCCCCTGCCGAGGGATGGAGATAGGAAAGGGGAGGGGGTGTTTGAGAGAGAGGTAGGATCAGCTTCACTTGTTTGTGTTGTCATTGTGCTTAATGTAATTTTACCTGATTGATATTTAAATTAGATATGCTTTAAATATAAATTGTATCATTTTTTAGTTACTCTAGTGAAACTGGACCTTTAAGATTGGTTGTATTTTATAATTTTTTTTATATACAGTTGAGGTCAAAAGTTTACATACACCTTGCAGAATCTGCAAAATGTTAATTATTTTACCAAAATAAGAGGGATTATACAAAATGCATGTTATTTTTTTATTTAGTACTGTCCTGAATACGATTTTTTTTACATAAAAGACGTTTACGTATAGTCCAGAAGAGAAAATAATGATTGAATTTATAAAAATGACCCTGTTCAAAAGTTTACATACAGTTGGTTCTTCATACTGCGTTGTTAGCTGAATGATCCACAGCTGTGTTTTTTGTTTATTGAGAATTGTTCATAAGTCCTTTGTTTGTCCTGAACAGTTAAATGGCTACTATTTTTACAGAAAAATCCTTCAGGTCCCATAAATTCTTTGTTTTTTCAGCATTTTTGTGTATTTGAACCCTTTCCAACAACGACTGTATGATTTTGAGATCCATCTTTTTACACTAAGGACAACTGAGGGACGCACATGCAACTATTACAGAAGGTTCAAACGTTCACTGATGCTTCAGAAGGAAACACGATCCATTAAGAGCCGGGGGGTGAAAACTTTTGGAATTTGAAGATTAGGGTAAATTTAACTCATTTTGTCTTCTGGGAAACATGTAAGTATCTTCTGTAGCTTCTAAAGGGCAGTACTACATGAAAATAAATATGATATTTAGGCAAAATAAGAACACTGTACACGTCTTCATTCTGTTCAAAAGTTTACACCCCCAGCTCTTAATACATTGTTTTTCCTTCTGGAGCATGAGTGAGTGTTTGAACCTTCTGTAGATGTTGCATATGTGTCCACAGTGTGAAAAGATGGATCTCAAAATCATAGTTTTTCCCCTGTTGTCTGAAACCCTATCAGACTTGTGACCCATTTTTGGTCTGTGACCCACTGCTCTGTTATATTGTGAATGAAAATACTCAGTTACCCCTCATTAAAACACCAGTCCATGTTGATCTAGTTGGATTTAAGCTTTTAATGGACTTAATGCATGAATTAACATACCTAAATAAGCAATGAGGGCAAATGGGTACAGGAGTTGGAGCTCAAAGTTCCCTACGGAACTAATTATGAAATACAATATGGAACTGAAGTAGAGAATACCAGTAGAATTGAGATGTGAGCTGAGGTGAGAGGCTGTTACATGTCTTCTGTGTTGTGATTGGCTTGATAAGCTCAAGCTCCTCCCATCAGCGCTGTGTCTTGAGCACCCATCAACAATCACAGTAAATTCCCCTTCACATCTACACTTCTAATGGGAACACTCAGAAGACTCTGAAAGCTCTTCACTTCGTGCAGCTGTTTGGTTCTTGAGAGCGGTATGCAAATCCTGAAGGTGTGTATTGCTCTGAAGCCAGGCCCATAATGAAGCCTCAGCTTCCCTTTGTGCCCAACTCTAAGTGCTCATCTATTGATTAGATGGGAGAGGATGAGAAAAAGAGAGGTGGGATATACTGCGAGATGATACAAGAGCAAGGCCCCATTGTGTCTGGCCTCCTAATGGACTGATCGGATGCACTCTCAGTCTGTCTCCATTGTCTTCTCCATTTCACTGTTTTTACTCCTATTGTTTTGTGATGGTCTCTAAGCCGCAAACTGTTTAGATCGCTGTAAACATGCCGGATACTCCAAACATAGCTATATCTACACCTCCACATCAGTGTGAGCTCCACTATAGCCGCTCTGCTGACTTATTCACATGTGCTGAATTATTTACAAGCAGACACAGTTCATGGAAGCTGCCGTTGAGTTCTCATTCTGATTGAATGCAGAAGAAGATAGTTCCCCTTAGGGACACGGTGAGGGCAAAATAGAACGGATGTGGTATTAAGGTAGTCAAGAATACGTCTATGAGGAGAAATGCACGGTATTAATTTGCGGCGGTGGATGACAAGACATCCATAATACCTATCCCTTAGCATTTCTATTAATTTCAGCGGCAGTTTGTGACAACTGGGAAATGCATGATTCTTGGACACTTCCCCATCCAGTTTTTTTTGAGCCAATAATCTGATTTGTAAATGTCACATAAATATTTGCTCTGGAGAAAATTATGTCATCACAATGCTGATCAGGCGATGGCATTACAAGAATGCATACAATAGCAGCTATTCTGAGCTGTGATGTGAAAGGCAACAAACTATAAATACTATATAAAACTCCAAAACAAACTGGCCACTGGCAAAAAAGCCTCCGCAAAATCATAACATATTTATGATTCAAAGTACAGGCTTACTTTTGAATGGCGTCAATGGAGAAAGATGTTTTGAAAAAAAAAAAAAAATATATATATATATATATATATATATATATATATATATATATATATGTACTGCCGTTCAAAGGTTTTTTTAATGAAGTCTCTAATACATCAAGGTTCCATAGAATTTTAATATACTTTAATATATAATTTATTTGGAACCTGTCATACTTTTTTCAGGATTCTTTGATTTTTTTTTTTTTTTAAAGAACAGATTTAATTCAAAATAGAGAACTTTTTAACAATGTACGTTTTCACTTTTTATCAATTTAACACATCCTTGCTGAATGAAAGTATTAATTTCTTTCAAACAAAGAAAGAACACTTTGAACAGTAGTGTATATTGTTACAAAAGATTTATATTTTACATAAATTATGTTCTTTTTAACATCTTATTCATCAAAGAATCCTGTAAAAAAAAAGTATCACAGGTCTCAAAAAAAAAAATCCAACATGGATGATAAATCAGCATATTACAATGATTTCTGAAGGATCACGTGGCACTGAAAACTGGAGTAAGGATGCTGAAAATTCAGCTTTGCATCACAGGAATAAATTCTATTTTAAAGTATAATAAAATAGAAAACCATTATTTAAATTGCAATAGTATGTTACAATATTACTGTTTTTTCTGTATTTTTTAACAAATAAATTGAATAATAATAATTCTTACTTACAAGCCTGTACGCATTTCTTTTTTCTGCAAAAAACAAAAGACGATATTTTATTAGAACAGCATTGTTTCCCATTGACTGCTGTTGTATTTTTGTCCATACAATGGACGTGAATGGAACCAAAACTGTTGGTTACCAAGATTCCTCAAAATCTTGAGAGAAAGACATGCAAGTTGGAAACAACACAAATAATTATTTTACTTTTTGGATTGACTATTCCTTTAAAATTGTATTCTTTTTAATAACTTTCAGGCCGTTATACAGCTTATGTCCAACCTGGTCTCATGATGAAAGCATACCTGTGGGAACGTTTTCGCGAGACATGAAATACGTACCAATAAGTACATATCATTGCCTTTTTCTAACAGAAATGTCCAATGAGTGCCGCTAAAAGAGTGTTTGTTTTTCCCCCTGGAACAGATGAACGTACAAACATACGTTTTATGTGACGTTGGTTTTGTACGTCACCGCAGTTCCGTTGAGTGGCGCTATAACTCTTTAGCTCTGTGACGTTTTAAAATAACATACCATCTGCACTAGACCTAAACCTACCCGATAGTTTGAACAAAAGCGAATGTGACGTAAAAACGTAGTCGCAAACATGCCGTTTTAGCTTGATTTTCCATCTCTCATCTTTCAGCTATTTCATTGTGAGTCATGTTTTTCACAGGATTCACACCCAAGGATTCTGCATCCTAAGTCCAATTTCATCCCGGCTGAGCTACTGAGCAAGCTTGTTATGTCTGGAAAGCAAAACATATAGAGCTGTAATCATAACTGTGTACGAAAACGATTGCAAGTGCTCGCTGTTTTACCACCTCTAATGGACATTTCTGTTGGAAGGTGCAGTGATATGTACTTATTGGTACGTATTTCGCATCCTGTGAAAATGTTCCCACAGGTAACGTTTTTTTTTTACGTTTTACATTATGTTAAAGCATATTTGATCTCTTTTAAATAATTTTAAGCTAACTTGCTGACCCCTAGTGGGTCCCGGCCCCCTGGTTTGAGAATCACTGGTGTAGTTACATAATCTGCCAGCAGGGGCTAAGTGGGCCATGCTAACTATCAATGTTTTGCATCGTTAAATCCTAAAATTACATTTTAGATTAGTCAAATGTTATCCGCAATCATTGACTGTAAAATTAAGACGAACCCACCCAATCTCAGCACAGGAGAAAATGTACGGAGTGGCTTACAGCTCACTGCACACGTCATTATTTCTGAAATGCTGTTAGCATGAGCTTTTGAACCCACAGATCCACTGCAGATCGAGTGTGTGTGTGTGTGTTGGCTTTCTTGTAGGCAGTCTTGTATGGGTGCTTTCATGCACACAGTAATCAGCCTCTCTGCATGTGTTCAGCATGTGTGTGTGTGTTTGTATTCACGGCGGACCCTCATCATTGTCCATTTGAAGTGTGAAGAATTCATAAGCATTCAAGGATCAGTTGTTTTGTATGTGTGTGAGAGAGAGAGAGAGAGAAAGAGAGAGATCAAATTCACCTTCACTGAATGGACCAGAGAACAAGTTAGTATAAATAAATATTAGGTTTGATTTTGAAATAGGGGATATAAAATAAATAGCACTAGAAGCCATTGGCTGATTGTTAATGTGCGACTTACACACTATCCCTTCATGTTTCATGCTTCAGTGTCTTGCCCTGCATATGCATTTTTGTGTGTTGTTTTCTTTGGGTTAATGCATTTCTCTCTGTGTGTCTGTGGCCCTCAGCAATGCTGTATGCATTGAGACGAGAGGAGAGAGAGAGGGGGCTACAGGCTCAATAGAGCTGCACTGAATACCAGTAATGGCTGGAGGGGGAGGGGATGGAAGAGGGGGCGAGAACAGAAAAAGGATGGAAGATAAAGGGGGGAGATGTGCATTGAAAGTGCCCAGTCAGTGAGACGGCTGGTGCAGAGCTGCTGCTTTCTAGCCATTTAGCACACAGAGAGCAGAAGTGAGCCAAGCTGAGCCTGCAGCCTTTCTTTCAAGGGTGCAGCACTCTCTCTCTCTCTCTCGCTCAGGTATCTGCAAGATCTGTTCAACTATTTCCCTTTCATTCTTTCTCTGTATCTTGCCTCATTTGCTCTGCATTTGAATTTCTCTAAGGGTGATATCTGGTAATGTCATGCATCTCTTTTTATAAGGGGGCATCAGAGGCAGTCTTGGCTCACTTGGTGCCCTCAGCAAGATGAGTTTGGGTTTAGTAAGTTTACATATTTTAAAAGACATTATTCAGCAAAGACAAATAAATTGATCAAAAGTAACAGTCAAGACAGTAGTAATGGCTGAAAAACGTAGTAACAGCTGTTGAAAATTCAACTTTGCTATTTTAGGAATAAATTAAATTTTTAAATATATTAAAATCTAAAACAGTTATTTTAAATTTGAATAATATTTCACATTATTATTGTTTTTACTGTATTTTGATCAAATAAATGCAACCTTGATAAAGACCTTGAGATTTCTTTCAAAACTTGTAAATCCTTTTTCTGATACTAACATTTATATTAAATTAACAGTAGTTTATGACATGTTATTGTAATAGTATGTTTTTTAGACACACATACGCACACACACAGTAGAAAGGGGTTTTCCAACAGAAGAACCTTGTCATAGTTCCTAGAACTATTGGCGGAAGTACTTTGGTGTGTTTGCAGGAACTAGGAACAGTTCTAAGAACTCAGTTTGGGGAGTTTGGAACTAAATTTAGAGTAGGTTCTAGAACAGTTCTATAGGAAACTACCAGTGACGTAAGTGTATGCTGATTGGCCAAACGCAAAACACAGGCTACCCGGCATTTTTAAAAAGCCATGTAAAATATTTGCTCCACGAACGTGGAACATGGAACACAGTGATAACAGCATTTAACTATTGACTGCAGTGTTGTGTTCTTTTCTCAGTCAACTGTAATTTGTCATAGGAGATTTAGCCGTTTCAATTGTGTAAGCTGTATGTTGCAATGCTATCCAATGGCCAGTTTGTATGTATTTTACAAGGTGGCAAATTCGTACGAATTCGTACGACCTCACTCGTTCAATTTCTGTGACGGTTAAGTTTAGGGTTGTGGTTAGGTGTGGTCCTTCGTATAAATTCCTACGAATTTGCCACCGTCTAAAAATGCGTATGATTTTTCATAAATTTCAATGAATTC
The DNA here is from genome assembly GCA_036247105.1 of Cirrhinus mrigala. Classification (NCBI taxonomy): domain Eukaryota; kingdom Metazoa; phylum Chordata; class Actinopteri; order Cypriniformes; family Cyprinidae; genus Cirrhinus; species Cirrhinus mrigala. The sequence goes on from CM070024.1 coordinate 15,199,551, forward strand.
ATAGGAGTGAGGTCGTACAAATTAACCACCTTGTCAAAAATGTACGAATTGCCATGATATTGGGTTGTATGTTTACATTACATATTATCACAAAACCCACTAGGGCTGCAACGATACCTCGATTCTATTTGAGTATTTGATTTTAAAATATCCTCAACTGAGTTTTGCCCATGTTGAGTAATCGTCAAAATACCCGACATTGCGCATTTCACGTTAAACCCATTCAAAAATCATAATAAAGCATAATGCCGTTAAGAATTCACAAACGCTACGACACAATTAAATACATATATGCGATGCAGGTTTAATATGTTCTTTAATTGTTTACATGCGTGTAGGTTACGTACGTGCATCTCAGAGCGGTTTCGTTCACAGTAAATGCTGCTACACAAACTGTTATCATTTACATGTGTGGAGCGTCTCAAACTCCATCTTTGCATGTTGTTGTGAGTTTGGGTTTATTATAACGTTCATCTGGAAATACAATATGCACTATTTCATCAGATTTTTAAAGTTAATCATTTATAATCCTACACAAACACAGGAAAATACATCACTATCTTTCTCAATATGCTAACTGTTCAACGCGATTTCAAAATAAAAGTTTAAACCCTCACGTTTACTTGTTTTGATGTCCACATATTTAAGAAATGACAGTGGCTGTAGCTTTTCTATCATAAACATATGGCCAAATATTAAAGATTAAGTGGACATTTAAATTAAATGTTGTTTAGTCAATTTTAAACACGGATTGGATCACGCAGTAAAGTGTAAAAACAATCGTCAGGCCATTATCGCCCTCTGGAAGCATTTGTTATAATGCGTAATGTACATTGGCTCTATTGTTGGTAATACATTATGCATTTTAACAGTTTTGTTTAATAAAACCATATGATTACGTACTTTTGGCACTTTATTTGAACTAATTATTATTGCCTCATTGTTATTATATATGTATTTTAAGGCTATTGTTCACTTAGGTCTATTTTTATTACTACAAAAAAATTATAATTATGTGACTACTCGATTAATCGTTCAGAATAATCGACAGATTACTCGATTACCAAAATAATTGTTAGTGACACCCCTAAAACCCAGGACACACAAAACGGCTACGATCACAGCATCCTCCGTTCACCGCCCAAAAAAGGAATAGATTCATGAATTAAGTTAATCATTTTTTTACATACATTTAATTTATATTAAGATACTTAGAACATAACATTACCTAGTGATAGTAACAATCACTTTACTGAAATCAAAAATAAGATAGAGACAAAAAGTGCAAATGGATAAGCCTCATACATTAAAATGTTAACGTAAATAAAATGAGGTGAGAATAATCCTTAATGCAGTCAGGGGAACTTAATATCATCCATTTAACCACGTCAGACAGATTAATCAATAACGGTCACGCTGAACAAGTGAAAACCACAAAAAAAGCCTTAATCCTAAATATCTTAATCCAGTCACCATGCAGATTGAATGGCATTCAACAAGGCCACAGATAATCTGAATTTGCAGTAATTTTATGTAATGATTTACAGATTAGCCAGTGACCACACTGTAAACGTCAAAAATAAACCACTCTAATCACTCTGAAGCCTCTGCAGAGGGAACTGCAGTTTTTTATGGCATGTGAATGAGAATGCCGTGTACTGTACGATGTACAGACTGAGCACATGTCAAAGATTAATGAACAGATTGATGAGATGGCCTCAGTAACCTAGATAATCTGGAAAAAATTGTATGAGCATGTGCTGATGGTTGTTAATGCTTAGCACAACCCAGCAAACATGAGCAATGATAGACAATTTTATTTCAGAGAAGATCACGAAAGACAGTGTTGCTTTAACTTTAAATTGGGCTACTTTATCACTGTTGCCGCGGGTTGTTTTTCATGTCCGCGAATTGAAGCGACCCCAATAATGTGATATTTAGCCCTGGAATACAAATTTTACCAGGGGAACCCCACCACAAAAAAGTGTATTTTACCACTCGGAACGCAATTATTACCTTATTGTTAGCTAGTTTTGGGCTAGTTTTGAGTAGCAATTGGGCGGGTTTTGTAAAAACCTGGCAACCCTGGCGCAGGCAGAGGAAGTGCCATCGAGATCAACAGTAACTGTAACTCTAGCCATTCAAAATAAAAGTCTCTCCATATTAGAAAAACACACTCAGAAGAATGTCTTTTTCTTCGCAGCCTGCGTACATGCTAAATAAATGCGAGTGGAAACCTAGTGAACCTTAATGTTAATCTAAATGGCACGTGTAATTGTGCATATTTGTGTTTTTGTCTGCCTAACACGTACTCATAAGGAAAGTGTTTCATGGAGTGCTGCACTTTGCAAGGTTATTTATAGCTAGCAGTGTTAGCATCCTTACAGTAGCAACACAATGTGTGCTTTCTCATCTGACAGACTGTGACAGTACGATAATCTAATTCAACAACCCTTATCTTAATGAGTCTTATCATTATCAAACTAATGCAATCAGTCAGGCTACATTTATATTTAGGCCTCTCGTCAAACAAGGTGCTCTTCTTCAGCTTGTGTTAGCATGTGTTTGTGCACACTTGTGTGGGTGTGAATGGGATTTATTGTTGAAGAGTAATTTTATTGTTTTTTTTCTCTTTCATTTGTCATTTGTGCCGTTTGGCTCTTTAAATATGCATAGGAACATATCGTCTTGTTGTTTCCTATACTACCGATCTTTTCTATCATGGACTTTCTATCTCAGTGGGTAGATTTTCATTCATTTTTCCATAAGCTGTGTTGCGCTGCTAGGAAACCACTGGTTGCCGTAGAGACGTAGCTCATCGGCCACTTGAAGTGGAAGACCGGGTTTGCATCCATGCCATTTTAGCCTTCCTTTGGGCTTCGTTTATGCCATTAATTTACTTTCTTTTGCTTTCTATGCCTGTCTTTTTCTTTTTTATACACTCTTTTTCATTTATTTTGATGATACTAATGACGTTTGTGATAAATAATGCTGTTCATTTGCTTGTTTTTGTTGACGGATAGCAATCTAAGCCAAGTTAGGAAGACTAAAAAGCAGCTTTAGAATGCTTCGCCAAACACTACTTGATGCAAAAGCCTAAAAACCTTCAGTACATCTGTATAATTGGTATTACACCTCCAGATTCTCAAAACACACCCAAGTGCCCTTTACAAGCCTAGAGATTCCACCCACAATTAGCACAACCCACTGTAATGACCCAACAAGGCCATAGCTAATGAGGCACACAGTGGCACCGTTCCCTTGCCTCATGCCGGCCCACAGGGATTCTTTAGGGCGGCGATATGTTTTGTGTATTTGTCAGCCTCACTTCAGCTTAAGTCAGTCTCTTTTTTACTTCCCTTCCTGTGCGAGCACCTTGAGCCCAGACTAATTACTAAGCCAGTAAATCTCTGACTGCAGTCTGGACCTGGAGTTGCACCCTGGTGTCTTACGCTGTTTTTATTCGCTGACAGCTTTTCAGATGATTTCAGCATCTTGTTGGCTGCTATACATCCTTCAACTAGGACTTCTTAGGAGTCAAAGACCTACACACTGGGAGTAAATTGAAGCCTGAACTCGATCCTTATAATGAGACATTGTGGCCAGACCTGAATAATATATATATATACAGTCGAAGTGAAAAGTTTACATACACCTTGCAGAATCTGCAAAGTGTGAATTATTTTACCAAAATAAGAGGGATGATAAAAAATGCATGTTATTGTTTATTTAGTACTGGCTGAATAAGATATTTCACACACAAGATTTTTACATATAGCCCGTAAGAGAAAATAATAGTTGAATTTATAAAAACGTCCCCGTTCAAAAGTTTTCATACACTTGATTCATAATACTGTGTTGTTACTTGAATGATCCACAGCTTTTTTTTTTTTTTTTTGGTTAGTGATAGTTGTTCATGACTCCCTTGTTTGTCCTGAACAGTTAAAGTGCTGTTTTTCAGAAAAATCTTTCAGGTCCAACAAATTCTTTGGTTTTCCAGCAATTTTTGGTATTTGAACCCTTTCCAACAATGACTGTATGATTTTGAGATCCATCTTTTTGCACTGAGGTCAACTAAGGGACTCATATGCAACTATTGTAGAAGGTTCACACCCTCACTAATGAAGGAAAAAACAACCCATTAAGAGCCAGGGGTGTAAACTTTTGAACAGAATGAAGATGTGTACATTTTTCTTATTTTGCCTAAATATCATATTTTTTTCATTTAGTAATGCCCTTCAGAAGTTACAGAAGATACATGTTTCCCAGAAAACAAAATGAGTTAAATTTACCCTTGATCTTTAAATTTCAAAAGTTTTCACCCCCCCCAACTCTTGATGCGTCTTTTTTATGATCTTTGCTTCCTCAATTCAGAACACAACCACACACCACTGATATGTTTGTATGTATACCAGTCAAATTATGTCTGGTCTCAACATCTCATTATATGAATCCCACCACCACATGCATATGGCTGTGAAAGCCTTAAAATAATAGAGCAGTGCCAGTGGGGGCTGACACTGTGTTAATCAGGTTGCTGTTGGGAAGGACAGTGTGTTAAGCAGCGTGCTGGTCTGGGTGACGGTGTGTTGATCATGGCATTGATAGGGGTTATAGTGTAAAGAAAGGTGGATGTGGTCCAGAGAGTGTTAGAAGCGTGGTATTTGTAGCATGATAACATTTTTTGGCCTGCAGCTAAAAATAAATATAGTTGAAAGAGGCCTGCAGTGGTGGCAGATCAGGTATGCAGCAGAGAGGAGAGAACAGCACACTTTAATAAATGCCAGGCCTCTACAGACTCCACACAAACCTGCAGGCCTGTGGAGAGAGAGAGAGGGTGCAGAAAAAGACAGTTCCATCCTGTCTGTGTCAGTATCCCTGTGGAAGAGAAAGTGAGTGTGAAAATCAGCAGAGAAGAAAAAGAAAACATAAGCAAGTTAAAGGGAAAGTTCAACCAAAAATGATCCAATGTCACTTTCATCTATTTAAAAAAGAAACTTTATGTAGCTGTTTACTGTATATATAGCCCAAAGACAAATCCCGACTTGTGGATTTTTCCAGATCCCACCCCCCCCTCTCTCTCTCTCGCACTTTGATTCCTGTCTGCTCTACACTGTCCTATCATAATAAAAAAACAAATCTTGTGTTAATACAATGGTTCGCCATATTATGAGACCCTGATGAAAATAAGAGTCATTATTCTTACTTCCCCCTTCTCTAGTAAGCTGTTCTGAACTTGTGTGACCTCATCATTGACTCTGTGAGTGGAACTCTGACTCGGGTACAAATTGTTCAGTGTGATTCATGAATGAATCAGTCAGTACAATACCTAAATGAATGTTTCAGTCTGATTCATCAAGAACCATTGTAACATGATCATTGAGTCTGTGAGTGGAACTCTAAACTGATTATTGAGTCTAAGAGTAGAACTCTGATTCATGAAGAAATCGTTCAGTCTGATTCATGAACGAATCATTTAGCACGATTCCTAAATGAATGTTTCAGTTTAATACCTAAAGAACGTTGTAACATGATTATTGAGTCTAAGAGTGGAACTCTGATTCGTGAACAAATTGTTCAGTCTGATTCGTGAATGAATTATTAAGTACGATTCCTAAATGAATGTTTCTGTTTAATACCTAACTCCGATTCGTGAACAAATCAGTCAGTCTGATTCGTGGATGAATCATTCAGTACAATTCCTAAATGAATGTTTCCGTTTAATACCTTAAAAACCGTTGTAACCTGATTACTGAGTCTAAGAGTGGATCTCTGATTCGTGAACAAATCCTTTAGTCTGATTCATGAACGAATCATTTGCTACAATTTCTAAATGAATATTTCAGTTTAATACCTCAAGAACCGTTGTAACCTGATTACTGAGTCTAAGAGTGGATCTCTGATTTGTGAACAAATCCTCAAGTCTGATTCATGAACGAATCATTCAGTACAATTCCTAAATGAATGTTTCAGTTTAATACCTTAAGAACCGTTGTAACCTGATTACTGGGTCTAAGAGTGGAACTCTGATTTGTGAACAAATCGTTCAGTCTGATTCGTGAATGAATCAATCAGTATGATTAATAAATGAAAGTTTCAGTCTAATTCCTGAATAGATCGTTCAGTGTGAATCACAATGAACCACCTCAAAAATAAATAAATAAAAAATAAATAAATAAAATGAATTAATTAATTGTTTCTTGACTTGATCCAGTTGTCAAGGTCACTCAAGGTCACTAGAGAGGAAGATTATCAGTAAATGATGACTTAAATTACAGCTTATGAGTCTTATAAATTACATTTTTTGTCACTTTGGACTTTAACAGGACTCACTGTTAAGTGTAGTGGTGTGCAAAGCATTTCATGAGACTCTTTGGTCTTTTGTTTTTTTTAAACTAAAATATAACCACATAAAATTTTGGAACAAAATGAGGGTAAGAAAAGAACAACCGAGGGTGAACTATTCCTTCAACCAGACTGTTTTTTCCCCCTGTCATAACTAATCCATTTTTCTCAAACCTGACTTTAATCAAATAAGTGCTTCTGATGGTAGGTGGGGGGCTGGGTTTAGAATGTAATTATTAATGTGAATGTAATTATTCCTCCATAAATCCCAACAGAGAATTCCCCAGTGTGGGATGAGTGCGTCGGTGTGCTCCACTTCAGGAAGAGTTTAGTAAGGGCAGGTCATAGAGCAGAGGGAGGGGCAATCTGACCCAGATTTTTTTGTCAGTCACTTTCTCTCTTTCTCTGAGTCACTGAAGAACCTTGGTGACGCAGAGGGGAAAGAGAGAGACAGCGAAAGAAACTGAGACATTTTGATGGTGATGCCTCTTTAATGGAACAGCACACCTTCTCTTTCAAATGTATTTTGGCTCTGCTTTATTCTCCAGGAGAACACGGCCAGGTCAGGCTGACATGGTTTTGATGTATCTTTACTTTATGGGTGTAATGGTGTCAAAATGAAACACTCAATATAAATTTTTCAATCAATGTACATTTTTTCCAGCAGTTATTAAACTAAACGAAAAATAAAAATAATTAGCAATTAATTAATCTGAATAAGTAATAGTGCTAAAAGTTACAATTAATTTGAATTATTGTGTTTAATTACAGTACAATTTATTGTAATTATAATAAATACTTGGTAGTAGCATTCAGTATTAATGTTATATTGTAGCAAATAGATATTCTTAATTTCTTTTTTTCAAATCTATTATCGACATGACAATGAAAGGTCCAATAGCCTTTGTTTCCTACCAGACAGACATTAGCCAGTCACAGAGATGGATTAGGGGTTTATGGATGCCACTAAATGAAAGAAAAGAGGAAATTGATCTTAAAATGGCCTTATTGCTCAAGAAGCATTGATTTCCTTCTTCAATAACTACATGGCATGTTTTGAGAATGACTGATGTGAATGATGTTGATGCAGTTGATGTAAGAGAGAAAGCTTTCGGTTGGTTTGCAGCGCCAAGTGGGTGTGGCCTCCCCGATGACGGGCATATGGCCGAGGTGTGGTCTCCGCTCTGGGCTTTGAGGACCTCCTGCGATTAGGCCACAACTGGAGCCTTCAGCAGGAGAGCAGAATAACAGCTAAATATTTCATCAAATCAATAATTCAACAGCTGCCATGGGAGGAAAATAGAGAGAGATGGAGATGAGGGAGAGAGAGAGGGGAGGAGATAAGAGTGAGAAAGTAGGAGGGGAGGCTGAGATACAGAGAAATAGAAAGAGAGAACACCAAATCTGCAATCACATTCCCCAAGAAAGGCCCGGTAACCATAGTAACTGGAGATGACTGTCACATGATGCGGAGGAGTGGAGCAAAAGGGAGGGGACCTACGAAAGGCAAGGGAGAGATGATAATCATGGGATGGAGTCGAAAACAGATTGAGTCGAGTTGTGTGTTGCCTCAATTCTGCTTCATGCCAACAGAAGCCAAAGGCTTTCCCATCATCCAGACTGCTTACTTATGAGTGTGACATAAAAACTGTGAAGTAAGAGAAACAAAGATGTTAAGACCAGTGAAATGATATAAAATGGGGCAGGGAATGAAAATAAATATTGCTGTTTCATCCTTGTGGCTATCTCAAGTGCTGAGCATGACCAATAGAAGACTAGCCTATTTTCTCACCTTGCTTTGCACAAATTGCATTTAGCTTAATGAAACATCTTCCATAGTGGCGCTCTTCATCAGCCATTGTAAGTCATTGAGTCATTGTAATGTAGATAAGCATCAAAAGGAGGCCGTTTATGTCGAGATACCATGTTTTTGTGTTGACAAGGCTGCTCTGGAATTGTGGGAAATATCCTGCATGCTTAATTAGCAGGGTTTAGACGTTTTTGATCCAAGTTCCCACACACATCATGTTCAAGGCGAGCGTATTACATAATTCACACTATATCATTTGTGTAATGTAGTATGCATGTAATCTGGAGCTGTATTCCAAAACCTAGTGAGCTGCATACCGCCTACATAGGCAGCAACCTGTCATGGAACCGTACAAATCAACGACTCTGTGAATAGTGACACAAAAAGCAACTAGCAGTTGATTTCAGTAGAGTTTGATGTTAGCATGTTGCTAAGCTAATCTCTAGGTATTTTAATAAGTGAAAAAATGCAGAGTGCAAGCAAATATTTGGTAAAATATTACATATTTACTTTGACTGAAGTACATGTAAGTATCATGTTTTAATAATTTTTCGTTGCGCCTTGATGTGCTGATTAACATATTTAAAGTGATTGATTATAATTTTAATTATAGTTTGTCATTTGATATTACATTTGTGACCCTGGACCACAAAACCAGTCATAAGGGTCAATTTTTGGAAATTATTCTGAAAGCTGAATAAATAAGCTTTCCATTGATGTATGTTAGGATAGGATAATACTTGGCTGAGATACAACTATTTAAAAATCTGGAATCTAAGACAATATTGAGAAAATTGCCTTTAAAGTTGTCCAGATGAAGTTTTTAGCAATGCATATTACTAATCAAAAATTAAGTTTTTATATATTTACAGTAGGAATTTTACAAAATATCATCATGAAACATGATCTTTACTTAATATCCTAATGATTTTTGGCATAAAAGAAAAACTGATAATTTTGACCCATAGAATGTATTTTTGGCTATTGCTACAAATATACCCGTGCTACTTTTTTGACCGTTTTGTGGTTCACGGTCACATTTAAAGTGATATTTCACCCAAAAATGAAAATCACCCCATGATTTACTCACTCTCACACCATTCTAGGTGTATATGACTTTCTTTTTTCAGATTAATGCAATCGGAGTTATATTTAAAAATGTCTTAGCTCCTCCAAGCTTTATAATAGCAGTGAATGGCTGTTGATATTTAGTAGTCCATTAGAAGTCCAATAAAGTGAACCCATCCATCATAAAAAGTGCTCCAAACAGCTCCAGAGGTTAATAAAGGCCTCCTAAATCGAATCGATGCATTTGTGCAAGGAAAATACACGCTAAACTTACATCCTCTGTCATCCACTGGAACGCCACTCTCTTGTGAATGCGTACGATAGTTAGCAAAAGCTAGAGATTATGGTTTATGAAGTTTTAAATATGGATATTTTTCTTTCACAAATGCATAGATTCACTTCAGGAGGCCTTTATTAACCTCCCGGAACCATGTGGAGCACTTTTTTATGATGGATGGATGCACTTTATTGGACTATTGAGTATCAACAGCCATTCACTGCCATTATAAAGCTTAAAAGAGCCAGGACATTTTTTAATATAACTCAAAATGTATTCATCTGAAAGAAGAAAGTCATATACAGCTAGGATGGCTTGAGGGTAAGTAAGTAATGTGGTAATTTTAATTTTTGGGTGAACTATCCCTTTAAAAATACAATATAATAATAGTTTCAATAGAAATTACATGAAAGTATATGTTAGTTTACCATACATTTTTGTCGGTGCATTAGACAGGACATTTTTACCATATTTCAAAACAATAATCTATCCTGTTTATGTCCTACATTAGTGAGTCAGAAAACACTCTAAAATTCCGATAATGGCATGCGTTAGAAATTAAAACTATAAAACATTTTCAATCAGTTGCAGTTAGAATTAAGTTACTGTGTATTTCTTTTTCACAAGGGTAGACAGATTAAAAAGATGTTTAAATACAACTGACATTTGTAGATGTGCAGTGAGGTACTTGTTAGTAACAGTGTTCCTCTTATGTATCAGATCAAATAATCTCATCTTTATGAGTCAGTGGTTTGTCATCCTTCTGGTGTCGTATTCAGTCTGCTAGAGGACTATAGTATTAGTCAGTGCAGGCCTCAGCAAGACCTGACCCATGTGACAAACAGAGCCCACTTCCCATATTTTAATGCCGCAGAGCTGTACGACAGTCTCTCCTGATGTGACTTTCTTTTTTGTGTGTGAACCAGACGAACCCAGCAGCTGCTTAATGATGATGGTGTGTCTGTCTATCTTGATGGTAATATGATCTTCTCACTGTCTTGAGATAATAAAGGCAGGAGATGAACGGTCATCACTGCATAGCGTGCCATTCTGTGGAACATACAGCGTCAGTCATCTACATCATCAAATTTCTGTCATGGGCTTTCCCTCTCTGCCACTGAGACTTAGCTCTTTAACCACTTGATGAAATAGTGGGTTTGCCTCTGTAATTTCTGCCTTCCTTTTCGGGCCTGTGCGATTTCTCTCTCTCTGTTCTAAATACAGGCCATGTGACCTTTTTGTTCTGCTTTAAATTTAAGCAAAGCGACTTGCTTATCCCAGGGAATCAAACCCATAACCTTGGGGCATACTATACACAACCTGAAGGCCATAAGGATGCTTTGGAAACTAAAATCTTTTGAAAAACAAAATTGCTTGAAGAGGTCAGAGGCCGCTTCCATGATAGTTGATTGACATGAGCGTCTTACCTCAGACCCGCCTTAAATTAGCTGTAACAGTCCGACCTCAATTGTTTCGATGCCGGAACAGAGATGTAAGTTAGACAAGAATATCTCTGATTGAGCGATTGAGGAGTTGTGTTGCTGTTGCCAGTAAGTTACTGTAATTAGAATTTACAGTAGCAAACCGTATTTAATTTACAGTTGCAAACTGTAGCTGTTTTACAGCCAAATACTATTAAAAAAGTCCAATTCAACAGTATACTACTGTAATTAATTCATTTTAATATAGATTTCAGTAGATTTTAGAATTTAATATCGAATTCATTTAAATGTATTTTATTTTTACTCTACATAGGTACTACTGACATTCAATTAAAACAGACACAATAATGACAAAATGTCAAATACTTTATTTAAAACAATGCATGTGTAACACTTAAAAATACAGTCTTAAACTGCTGGAACAGTGCATCATCACCATTTCCCCTGTCTTAGGATGTTTTGGAGTGCATTATGTTGTATCTTCACAAAGAATCTATAGGCAACAGAAACATAATGGAGAAAAAGACATGCAGCCAAAGAATACACAGCCATCTGCAAAACCCAGGTGCTGCTCTAAAACGTGGCCACCACCTTTGCTCACCATCCACTTTGTTAGTGACAGAAATGTCTTCTCTGAAAAACAAGTAGAAGAAATGGCACAATTTTAAAAGGCAAACCCCACATAGAACACACAAACATCTCAAAACCACAGTTGTTCTCTTACCACGAACTATCAGTCTCAGTGTGGTTGGCATGCTCATGGTCTTTCTTGATGCTTCATTGCAGTTGCCTTTAAAACACAAACACAACAAAATGCAGTAAATCTTAAATTCCATTAATAATTATAACAAACTAATTCTAAACTAGAAAGGCAGCTAACAGTTAGCCTTGTAACTTCTTTAATAGCTAACATAAGATTTTTTCTCAATAGGCTACTGGCCAACATTATACTAACACCTGAACAAAATTTCACATTAGTTAACCTAATGTTAATATAAGATAAGCGTTGCTCGTTGAAAATTATTTTAATTCAGTAACTTAAATTAATAAGCTGACAAAAGCCGTTTGAAACGACAGCGCAGTTTACTATAGTAAAGTTTGTAACCGCCATGTTGACTAAACTGGTGTGCAAAAATCTGACAAACACTCAGACAAACGTATATATATTTTTTTACCTTACTTGCCGTTCTTAATCCCTCGTAAATTGCATCGACACACAGCGTAGATGTTCTCCGGAACTCTTCCACTCTCGCGGGTTCATCCCCGTGCAAACGTCGCGGCGCTGCCCGCTGCTTCAGCGTCTTCCTCGGACACGAGTGGACGCGACTTGACAAAAGAAGACGATATAGAACCCATTAAATATACAATCTACAGTGGATGCTTACAGTAAAGTAATGCCCCAGTATATTTCTGACTTACAGATGTACTTCAAGCGTCGCGCTGTGTCTGACATGAAGGACAAACGGATTTTCCAGTCACTACAAGCGATGCGAGACATCCAGTGTAGTCCGTCCCAAGCTGTTGCGGCGTTGTAGACACGATGTAGGGCAAATCGTGTCAATCCAAATATAATAAATGAGGAAAATAAAACGACCTCAATAGAATGCCGCCAATGAGGCCGTTACAGCAAATACAGTAGTATACAGCAATTTTAAAAAATACAGTAAGTCTCTGTATTTGGGGTCTGACGTCACAGAAAATTCCCATAATGCAATGGTTATTACAGTTATTTACTGCAAATGGAATTTGCAGTATTATACTAGGTGATATACAGTTAATAACTGGAGAAATTACAGAAATGTCTAACGGTGTAGAAAGTTTAGCTAAATGCGGCTAAAGTAAACAGGCTCATCACTCCACTGAGAGAAGAGAGGGGTGGGGCGAGCAAAGCTCATTAACATTTAAAGCAACCTCGACCAGAACAAGATGATTTTTGCAGAGCTGATTTTGGCATGGTAAAAAATGTTAGCATTGAGAAATATTAACCAAAGCATGTTATAGACTTTTTATTAAGACCCTAAAGAATCATATCAACTGGAAAATGGGTGACCCCTTGATGATTAGCATGATACATGATAAAATCCAGTGTGTCCCCAGGTAATGTTGCACACACAATAGTAGTGTTTTCTCATTTTGTAAAGTTCCCCAGGCATCCTCTAGGGCGGCGCTGTTCTTGGTATATATTTTACTATGAGTAAACAGCACTGTTTGCAGTCTGAAAAGTACCAAGATAAATCAGTGGAGTGTATGAACGTGGGAATCTTTTCACTCAGAGATGAACTAGAGGTGTCATCGCTGTACATCTTGGCATCCAGTTTTCTAATTAAAGCACATCCATAATGGTACTGAATGTGTGTGCGTGGCCAGTACTTGACTTTCTCTGGCTTTCACACTTCTGTGCTATTAACATCAGCGATGTTATTAAAGGAAGTAGATCTAATAGCGTTTCCCGCTTATAGGGCGCCTCGGAAAGTCACTGAGGTGAAATCGTAAGTTACCTCTGTTACCGCTCAGATCATAACATATAAAACAGCATCACTAGCGAATAAAGTTTTAGAGTGGGGAAATGTTTTTTTTTTTTGGCTCTCTTAAATTCTCATAGATAATTTGTGGTATGAATGTGAAGTTTCACAGATTCACAAAAATTATGGAAAATAAACTGATTACTATGACAGCAGTCCACCCACTCATAGCACCTCTTTCGGTCATGTCCAAATTGTAATACACAAAAAAAATCAGATTTTCATGACCTCTCAGCCTCCTTACTTCAGAAGTCCACTACATGCTGGTGGTTGTAACCTTGAAAAGATGATTTGTAGTTTAAATCCATGTCTAGGGAGATGTGTCATGGCCTTTGATAAAGTACTTGAGCAGGGTCTATACATCTTCAGCAAAGCGGAGCATCTCTTTTCCTCTGTGCTAGTTTGAAAAGAAAAGTTGCCACCGTCAGTGATAGATTATTAGACCACAGCCCTTGGGGCTCATGTGAGACTGTATGTTACTCTTCAGTTCATTGCAAGATTAGAAGCCACCTGATTTAACACTAGATGACTAGATTGATTATGCCGTATTACAGTTGACCTTAACCGTACTTCACACTGAATAGAGAAAGGCTTGTATTAGGGCTTTGCCTCCCCTGAGCCCATTGAGTTTTAACAGACCCCCTAAAGCATGTGGTGAGTTTGCTGGGGGGTAATTGAGAATGAATGGGGGAAAGTCACATGAGAGGAGGCAATGCCTCCATCACAGTATGATTGGGTATGACTGGTTAGGTTCGGCTGTGAGTGGTTCATGGGATAAATCCTGCCTCTTGTGTTCGTACACGTTAACGAATCAGTATGAATGAACAATATAATGGCGCTAACGGTAAGACTATTTTAGAAAAGTAAGTAAACAACTCACACACTTAGATAAAACCACTTTGTCATGTCAAAATAAGAGTTAAAATGGCCTAAAAACATAATCTGTGAGAGTTTTTAGTGAGTAAGTAGTGAGCTTGGTAAATCTCTATGTCTGTAACCAATATTAACCTAGCTTTGATGACTGGTGATCCGAAAAATTAAACAAAAATTAAATGTTAACTATTGAAAAGAATAGCTGAACATACAGTTGAGGTCAAAAGTTTACATACACCTGCAGAATCTGCAAAATGTTAATTATTTTACCAAAATAATTGGGATCATACAAAATGCATGTTATTTTTATTCTTATTTTATTTTTATTTAGTACTGACCTGAATAAGTTATTTCACATAAAAGATGTTTACATATAGTCCACAAGAGGAAATAATAATTCAGCTGTGTTTTTTTTTTTTTTGTTTTGTTTAGTGATAGTTGTTCATGAGTCCCTTGTTTGTCCTGAACAGTTAAACTGTCTGCTGTTCTGCAGACAAATCCTTCAGGTCCCACAAAGTCTTTGGTTTTTCAGCATTTTTGTGTATTTGTACTCTTTCCAACAATGACTGTATGATTTTGAGATCCATCTTTTCACACTGAGGACAACTGAGGGACTCATATGCAACTATTACAGAAGTACGCTCACTGATCCTCCAGAAGGAAAAACAATGCATTAAGAGTTAGGGGTGTAAACTTTTGAACAGAATTAAGATGTATACATTTTTCCTAAACATCATATATATATTTTTTTTTCATTTAGTACTGCCCTTCAGAAGCTACAGTAGATACTTACATGTTTCCCAGAAGACAAAATGAGTTAAATTTGCCTTGATCTTCATATTCCAAAAGTTTTCACTCACTGGCTCTTAATGCATTGTTTTTCCTTCTGGAGCATCTGTAAGTGTTCAAACCTTCTGTAATAGTTGCATATGAGTCCCTCAGCCATCCTCAGTGTGAAAAAATAGATCTCAAAATCATACAGTCATTGTTGGAAAAGATTCAAATACACAAAAATGCTGAAAAACCAAAGAATCTGTGGGACCTGAAGGATTTTTCTGAAGAACAGCAGGCAGTTTAACTGTTAAGGACAAACAAGAGACTCATGAACAACTATCTCTAAACAAACAAACAAACAAACAAACAAAAAACAAGTAGCTGTGGCTCATTCAGGTAACAACACAGTATTAAGAATCCAGTGTATGTAAACTTTTGAACCAGGTAATTTTTATAAATTCTACTATCATTTTCTTTTGTGGACTATATGTAAACATCTTTTGTGTGAAATATCTTATTCAGGTCAGTACTAAATATAAAATAACATGCATTTTGCATGATCCCTCTTATTTTGGTAAAATAATTAACACTTTGCAGATTCTACAAGGTGTATTTACTTTTGACAACTGTAAGTTCACAACTAAAATACATTGTTTAAATTGTTACTGCCTTGAGTTGTTATTTTGGAATAAATGTAAAATGCTTAATAACACTAATGCTAGCTGACACCATGTCGTGTCAACCAGCGACGCCCTTAGCAGTCAACAAGAGCGATGCAAAAACCTAATGATACTCTGAGGACTCCAGCATTTACTGTCAAATGACAGTTCTATTGTATATGCGTGTGGAACAGTTATGATAGGTTCACAGTGCCTACTTACGTCACTCTAGCAATAGCTGTGCTCATACCAGGTGCAGCGTCAGGGTGTCTGTAAGAATACTGTCCGTCACGCTGGGCTACTGACTGATCTGCGATTCAAATCTACAGCGTGTTGAGATCTCTCCTCGCGCTGTTTCCTCTAATAAATGAATGCTGATGAAGATTGGTCCTTTCTCTTTAGTCTGCGCAAAGGCCATAATGAATAGCTATTATGTGTCTCTATGAGACTGATCTAAATTCAATAGGCAATCACTCAGGAATCACATGCTCCTTCAGTGCCATAACCCACCCCCCACCCCCACCAACCAAAAAACCAAAAAACCAAAACACAGGTAGAAAGACCAGATAAAGAATGAGAGGCGTGACCGGTGTTGTGACATTAGAGACAGACCCACCTGGAAGAAATGCACAGACAGAAAGGAAACAGGTGCGTGTCTGCTGAATCTGTCAGTGACTGTCAGCTTTATTCTTGCTGTTTTTTAATCAAAAGACAAATGCATGACAAAAATGTTCCTCTTGCAAACATCCAGCTCTGGGACTGAGACATTTGCCACTATAAAGGCTCAAAGAGCCTGTGGACAGCAGTTTGATGTCCCATAATTCCCCGGAAGGGGTAATGTTGAGGTAATCCTCTGGTTCATGTTGTGTTGTGAAGCTCTAACCTGCGGTTAGCCTACATATAACCATTAATAGTACATTTTGTTTCACAAATGTTGTTACTAAATCCACTTTTAATTAGTAAAAAAATCTGAAGCATCTATTAGGATTAAATACAGTTAGAGTATGATGTGTGTGTGTTTGTTATAAGGACTCCAGAAGGTTCAGTCATGCTGAGTTCAGAGGACTTGCTCTCAAAGGTCACGCTCACTGGGGGAGAAGGAAAGGGAGGCTCCCTCAGCCAATCATACGGCCTCCTGCTGCTGATTCTGCCCCCGCTGCATCACCATGGAGATGGCAGCAATATCTGTCCCTGCTGACAAGTCATACGGAAGATGCATCCATTTTTCTCAGTGGAGAGGAATATATCTGCATCTTCACAGTAGAAAACTTCACCAAATAGTATTAATTACAGATTAATTAGCCATGCTTTTTTCCCCCTCTTTTTAATTCCCAGGCCCCCACATCTCGCTCCTTTTAGTGTGTGAACACTTTACTCTTTCTCACAGCAGATAATGGAAAGGGTGCAAGACCAGCCTTCTTGAACTGACCCCCATCTTCTCTTCCACTCTCTATTTAACATGGGGCTTTTCTTTTCACTCCACTCATCCAGTCCATTTCTCACGCTCTCCTCTTTTGGCTTGTGCAGTCGCATCTCTGTTGTGGATTTGCAGGACGGCGGAACCCAGCCCCTTCGTGTAGTAGGCTCAATTGTGATCTTTTTAAAAAGAAACTAAACACTCTTTTCAGAAGTCATTATTGCTGTCAAGCTTTTTAAACATGTTTGTTAAAGGGAGTGATGTCATAAGAGGAGGTGAGAAGGACAGAGGAAGTAAGAGGGAGGGAAGAGTGAACAAGAAACAGGAAGTGAGGATGTTGTGTGTCTACATTTGGATGTGTATCAGTGTTTCCGGTACATTACTCTGCAATAACAAAAACATTTATTTCAGTGAAAAAGTAAATTGAAAAATCTCAATTTCAACATTTTGAACAATAGGGGCCTACAATCTTTTTTTTTTTTTTCTTCAGAAATACTTGTGTGTTTTAATTTTTCTGATAATCAAATACAGGCATTAAACATTTATTTATTTTTTATGAAATGAAAATTAAACCCTTTTATTTGTTGCCAAACAAACAGAGTTTTTTTCTGTTATTTCTGTTATTATTATAATTTCAGCATTTAATTGTTTTATTTAAATTTGCCAGAAATAGTAATATTTAAACACCTACATTATACTGTACAAAAGTAATACAAGACTAATACATTTCTATTACATGTTAAACCGTACTTTTATTTTGACAGGTTGCCGGTTAGTTTTTGTGTGTATACACTATGACATGATGCTAATTTTCTCAAATGAAACGGTAAAATTTACATGAATTAACTCTTACAGCAGTTCTGGAGATTAAGTTCATGCGTTTATGTCGTCATATAATGAGACGCAGAGGCCGAAAATAACCGCGAGCGTCACGTGTGCTTCAGTATTTGTGTAGTAAACAAAGCCGCGTCTCCGCTATTCATTCATACAGAGCCAAGCGGAACATGGAGGATATATATTTAACACGTCTTTTTGCGTTTTAATATTCACAGACACTAGTCCATATCGCGATTCGAATTAAGTGAGAGACCTACGTTTGATTTATTAATCCAAAAATTGATGAATTCTGTGGCATCCCACGCTATAGAGTAAATCCGTTTTTATAAATGGACTCCGCGATCCCGTCCGCGTTTTAGTGGAGGAGAAATTGTAGACGCGTGACTAGGTAACCTTAGAGACCTTAAATAAGATATATAAAAGAAAGGCTATTTCGTTTGTACAGGTACAGACCTATTCTATAGGAAAGGTAACCTTAAATGACGTCTGTTGTGATCTGCCGCTATATAGAAAATAAAGTTTACTTGACCTTCAAGGGGGCGGGGGCTGCCCCCCTAATATAATGGCAGGGGAAACACTGTGTATCCAACTTATATGAGTGTGTTCTTAAAAGATTTCTCTTTTGAGTGGAGTGACTCTATGTAAATGGGGAACAGCAGATTCAATGATTATAATACATTGATAGTTGATAGTTCAGTTGGTAGTACTAGAACAATTGTGGATTCTGTTATCTCTTTCCTTCCGTTATGCTCTCTCATTCTGCCCTTGCACAAGTTTTTATAACCCAAAGCTGTTATGCAAAGATAACCGACCAAAGAGTTTTTTTTTTTTTTTTTTATTTGGTGGGAGCAGTATGATGTGAACTTGCATCTTTCAGTCATCCTTTCAATACAGTTTTTTTTTTTTTTTTTTTTTTTTTTTTGAGAATCAAAAACTTTTTTGAATGTTTTAAGTATAAACCTCCATCTTGTGAGCAAACAAGCATGTTTTCTGGAAAACAAGACAATATTTTTCATAGTTTTCATTCAAGCAGCCAAATGTTTCTGCTAAAATTCTTTGGAATGAATAATAAAGGCACAAATGAGTCAACTGTTGACATAGTAAAGCCACAATCGCACTGACACTGAAAAAAAATTGCTGCAGGTCACAAGTCTCAGTGCTGTCAGTTGCTAGTAGGCGTTCCCTCACTGCTTATTTGCCTAAAGTTGAACTCTGCTTGATTTTGTCGCATCAACAACGGTCGCTGTTGCTTATGTCACTGGAAATTGCAAAATGAATGTCTTCTGGTTGTTTTATGGAACTGTCATAGTCAGCAACCCTGACGAGTATAGAGCTAAAAAATTATTAGAACAGCCCAGAAGATTTAGTCTTTGAAAATATGACAAGAAATGTCATTTCTTCGTATTTGAATGTCAGATTTTGAATTGCAACCTTCAAACTTTGGTAGAATTTGGAGCATAGTTTCTTACTTTATCTGTTTGGGAAGTGTCTTCAACACATTGATGAATGTTCCAAATGTGTGTTTGCTTTTAACAGGCTGATGCTAAGATGGTCTGCGATGTTGTGAGCCGTATGGAGGATACCGAGCCCTATTCTCCAGAGCTGCTGTCCGCCATGATCCGTCTGTGGTCTGACTCAGGCATCCAGGAGTGCTTCAGCCGTGCCCGCGAGTACCAGCTCAATGACTCCGCCCAATAGTGAGTACTACCCTCTGCTGGGAAGAGCCATTATGGCTTTTACGCTTCATTAAGAGCATTCTGCCTAAATATACTAATCTTTTATTATATCATTGACAATCACACTGCAGTCCAGTTCATTTTAGAGAACTATCCACAGGGCATATATTTTATGGACTGTAAATCGAACGTAGCCACATTAGCTATCGTCTTCAGTATAATACATATAATCTTTATTTCCAATGCAGGTTGCTTTTAGAGTATTACTTGAGCTCAGCAAAATGTCATTCTGACGTGAATTTACAGATGCAATTACAGTACGCACTGATGAAAGGTTTCAAGTTTGTGCTATACAGTGTGTGGAATAACATGGAAAGTGTTCAGTCAGCATTATATTTCTGATGTTGTGGTTACTGTAATAGTTTGGAAAGTGGAAAGTGGTGTTTAGATGAAGACAAATTACTTGCTCATATATTGACAACATAGATTGTGTTGCTATGAGGCAAATGTGGGGAGGGGAGGGACGGTTTAGGCTGCCAAAAATGAGTTTGCTAGACAAGTCTAGAAGAGACGTCACTAGACATCACTAAGTTTTGCATAAGAGTTCTGCCTTTTGTTCAGTGATCAGTAAGAAGTTGCCAGTGGTGTTTCATTAGGTTCAGGTGTATGGAACCACAAATATCAAAGCTTACAAGGACAATATATTTAATCTTAGGGTTGTGTGGGTGACCGATGTCTACTGTTTTACAGTCTTTTTTTCATATTAGCACATTCAGCTGTAATATGTTCAGTAACCGTGCTGTTTGAAAAGCTGTAATTCTTCAGGAAGTATTTAATTTCAATAGACGCTTTGAATGCATAACACACACACACACATTTACATGAAAAAGGCCTTTTACATTCATAACCTGCATTAGTTCATACAGTCTGCTTACTATCTTTCTTTATTCAGTTAACCCAGTTAGTCTGCAGCACAGCATTGTTTCCTAATTAATTCTGTTTAAAATAACACTGTTTTCTTCTTAAATATGATTTAATTTAATATAATTATATTTCAGATTTTATTTACATTTATTATATATTTTATATTTTAATAATATTATTTTAGTCACATTATCTGCAACTCAGCATTGTTTCCAAATTCAGTGTTTAAAACAATACTGTTTTCTTCTTAAATATATAATTTATTTTAATATATTTATATTTTACATTTTATTTACATTTTTATATATTTTGTTTTAATATTATTCTAGTCACAATATCCGCAACACAGCATTGTTTCCTAATTAATTTAGTTTAAAACGATACTGTTTTCATTTTAAATATATAATTTAATTTAATTTAATAGAATTATATTTTAGATTTTATTTGTATTTATTTACATTTTCATATATTTTATATTTTTATATTATTTTAGTCACAATATCTGCAACACAGCATTGTTTCCTAATTAATTCTGTTTAAAACAATACTGTTTTCTTCTTAAATATATGATGTAATTTAATATAATTATATTTTAGATTTTATTTACATTTTTATATATTTTATATTTTAATATTATTTTAGTCAGATTATCTGCAACACAGCATTGTTTCCTAATTAATTCAGTTTAAAATGATACTGTTTTCATTTTAAATATATTATTTAATTTAATTTAATAGAATTATATTTTAGATTTTATTTACATTTATTTACATTTTTATATATTTTATATTTTAATAATATCATATTAGTCACAATATCTGCAACACAGCATTGTTTCCTAATTAATTTAGTTTAAAACGATAGTTTTCTTTTTAAATATATAATTTAATTTACTATAAATATATTTTAGATTTGATTTGTATTTGCATTTTCATATATTTTCTGTTTAAAATAATGTTATTCGTCACAATATCTGCAGCACAGCATTGTTTCCTAATTTATTCTATACTATTTTCTTCTTAAATATAATTAATATATAATTAAATATATAAAATAAAGTATAATTTAATATGATTATTTAATATAATTATAATTTAGATTTTATTTGTGTTTATTTACATTTTTATATATTTTCTATTTTAATAATATTATTCTATTATATATTTTAATATTGGCCCCACTATGTGTGTGTGTGTGTGTATGTTCCAATATAAAGAAGTAATGTCTTTTTATAGTCTGTTTTATTTTGCACTGCCCAGTCTTTTTATCCCATCACATTTATTTCAGACTGCAAACTGCAAAAAAAAAATGTGTTTAAAATATTTTTCTGTGTAGTTTTGCTCTAAATTCAGTAGCTTCACAGTGCACCGGAAACACTGCTGTACACCTGTGTTTATATTTCTTAGCTTTTATTTATGTGTGTGTATGTGTGTGTATGTGTGTATTTACACTAAAGACATGGCCAGCTTGACAGGTACAACTTGTATGTCTAACCCATTCTTTCACATCAATCACTGACTAAAAAAAGCAGTTCAGGAGAGATTCAAGATCATTTCCTTTGGGCTATTTATCCACCCTGGTCGTTCACAGTGTACAGCATACTGGCTTCCACATGTTTTTAGGCTGTAGGCTTGTTTTTCTCCTCAGACTCCATTGGTCTGCAACTTGAATATCAGGAGACATTTGTGACCTTGGACCACATAACCAGTCGGGTATATTTGTAGCAATAGCCAAAAATACATAGTATTTGTATACAGTTGTATACAAAATCATTAGGATATTAAGTAAAGATCATGTTCCATGAAGATATTTCATACATTTCCAGGGTTTCTGCAGGTTTTATGGGTAAGGGTAAATTTAAGACTTTTTTAAGACCTTTTTAAGACCAACTAAAGAAAATTGAAGGGAAAAGAATACAGCAATATGTTCTCCAAGTATAGTTCAAGTTTTACTTTCACTTTCAAATTAGCAGCAATTCAGCGTCTAGCAATTGTTTGTTTTTAATTCATTTCAGTTTTCCCTCTTTTCCTCACTTTCCTTTGGTAAAAGCACCATGCACCTTTTACTTTCACTTTCAAATAAGTGGCAATTTGGTGTCAAGTTGTTTGTTTTTAGTTTGTTTGAGTTTTCCCTATTTTCTTCACTTTCCTTGGGTTTTAAATAGCTTGAAAAAGCGCTGTGCGCATTTTACTTTCACATTTAAATTAGCGGCATTGACGTAACGTAACAAACATTTATTAAGAAAAAGAAAAAAAGTACACCATGTTATATGCCTAATATAAAATAATAACTTACACAAAGTTTAAATAGGTATACAAAACTGAAAATCAGTAAACACTGTAACCAAATAAATAAGAAACGTAGAACATTTATTAGCAAAATGAATAAGAAAGCTTGGTATCATACACCAGCATACACCTTGATGTAATATACACAAAAAAAAAAAAAATAATAAAACATTACACAGTTTAAATAAATAAAAATCAGCAAACACTGTGGAATCAAATAATATCAAGCTTCCACTATCACCTTAGATAAATGGCAGAAATCAGCAGGCTTTTCAAAGTCCAAAATATTTTTAAAACAGACACTTTTGCATTTCGTTTTGAAACTCTTCCGCCATGGTCTTGTCTTTCTCATCTCTCTCTGCTTGATAAATAAAACCTGATCTGTGATTCGAGTGTCGTTCGGCACACTGCATTGAGCAGCCGCGTTGTTTTAATTGTATTGTCTGTTCTCTAACTGAGCTAAATGATTTTTTTACTATAAAAAAATCAAAACGACAAGTTCTTTTTCAGAAAAAAAAAAAACAGATGAAGCAGCACCTACCGCCATCAACCAGGTATTGTTTAATGAATATTGAGCGACCTAAGCCATGTAGCACAGAAATTACGCTTTCGCTTCACTTTAAAATGAAACACACAAGGAAACATTCCCTCATGAAAATAAATGCCATGATCATTTGAATTTAAGACTTGCTGCTCTGATTTAAGACCTTTTCAAGGCCTTAATTTACGGAAAAGCGATTTAAGACTTTTTTAAGACTTGCGGAAACCCTGATTTCTTACCATATATGTATATACACTACCGTTCAAAAGTTTGGGGTCAGTACATTTTTATTGTTTCTTTATTTATTTATTTATTTTTTTTTAAGAAATTAATACTTTTATTCACCAAGGATGTATTAAGTTAATAATTAAAAGTTTATTAAAAGTTAATAATAAATAATTTACATTGTTATAAAATATTTATATTTTGAATAAACACTGTACTTTTTAAACTTGTTATTCATGAAAGAATCCTGAAAAAAAAATTACAGGTTCCAAAAAATATTTGGCCGCACAACTGTTGATATTATCCAACATTGATCATTCTAATAATAAATCCGCATATTAGAATGATTTCTGAAGGATCATGTGACACTTAAGACTGAAGTAACAGCTGATAAAAATTCAGCTTTTCATCACAGGAATAAATCCTATTTTAAAGTATGTTAAAATAAAAAACATTATTTTATATTGTAAAAACATTTTGCAATATTACTGTTTTTTTTTCTATATTTTTAATCAAATAAATGCAGCCTTGATGAGCATAAGAGACTACTTTAAAGACTATTACAGGTCTTACTGACCCCAAACTTTTGAACGGTAGTGTATATTAGAACTTAATTTTTGATTGGTAATATGCATTGCTAAGAATGTCATTTGGACAACTTTAAAGACAATTTTCTCAATATTTAGATTTTTTTTGCACCCTCAGATTCCAGATCTCGGCCAGATATTGTCCTATCCTAGCAAACCATACATCAATGGAAAGCTTATTTATGAGCTTTCAGATGATATATAAATTTCAATTTAAAAAAATTGACACTTATGTCGTCCAGGGTCGCATTTCAGAACATTTCAGACGAAGGCGCAGTGGTCTTTTCCAGAGTCAGATCCTGAAACAGAATTAGATTGGCCCTCGTAGTCATTTGCTCTCTGGAAAACGTCCATCATTATCAGAACTTCTTCCACTATTTCTGTCCTTCCTCTCTCCTCTCTCACACTCACCACCCTCTACTATGTAGCTCTGATACTGCCCACTTTATGGTGCCATAGAGGAGTCTATCCACTCTTGTCCATCCTTTGAAAAGCTCCTCCTCTTCCAACACTGCAATCATTCCCCACCTCTCCAGTTATGTTCCTCTTATCCTCTCAGCTTTGTTCCTGATCAGTTTTATTTTCTCTTTGACTTCTTCTTTTCAGTAGCTAATTTCATTTCTTCAGTAATTTTTTTTTTTTTATAGTAGAATTAACGAGAAGCATGTTTCCTTTCTGGTAAAAGAGAGATGAGTCAGAATTCTGATGCCTTCTGATGGCGTGAACTGAAACTTGCTATCTAGCTTCATGACATTTCCAGAGCAAACATAAGAAATCTCTATGTTCTTATTGAAGTCTTGGACAGTACAATGACATTCTGTGATAAATGATTCATCTTTCAGATGAACCTCCAGTGGCTTTGCCTTCAGATATAGATGAAGTTTGACTTATTCTCAATTTTTTCGTGGGTCTGATAGTGTATCTTTACTGAATTACTGTCACAATCAAAATGGCTTGTATCCTGGCAGCTAGGTTATTTGTCATTGTCAAGAAAGTATCTCAACAACGAGAGTTGCTGATAAAGTTTCTTTTCCCTGTTATAGATATCTACGGCTACCAAAACTTATATAAAGTATAGAAGGTTTACTGTATAAGTCACCCAAAATGAAAATTCTGTCATCATTTATTATTCCTTATGTGGTAGACAAAAGAAAATACTTAATAATGTGTATTGTCCATTCAATGTCATATTTTTGTATTCCACAAAAGAAAGAAAATCAAACAGGTTTTGAACGACATGAGGGTGAATAAATCATAACAGAATTTTCATTTTTGGGTGAACTATCCCTTTAAGCAACAGTACAGTAATTCCAGAGGTCACATCTCTTTTATTTCCATATTAATTTTAACTCCGCACTACAATTTCTCTAAAAATCAGTGAATTGGCTCATAGTAGCGTCCTTGCAGCACCCAGAATTTCAGGCCTTTTTGTTACCACAATAAATGTGTTAACAATGTCCCCAGTGCCCTGCAGTTCTTTTTCCTGCACATCTTTCTGTCTCTCTCTCTCCATGATGGGGAGCAGCAGACAGCAGGCAGGCCGCTGAGAGGTGTTGCCAGGCAGAGCACTCAAGCAGCAGCAGGAAACAGAGGGAGGGTGGAGGGAGAAAGAAAGAAAGATGGTGTATGAGAGAGAGAGAGAGAGAGCAGGGGGAAGGGCAGAGCTGGCAAGCAGCCTGAGTGGTAGAGAGATACGAGTTTCCCATACTAAAAGGAGAGAGAGAAGTGAAGAAACCCTACAGCACAACCCCGCCCGCATGTCCATTAGGCCTAAAACGACAGAGTGAAGTCCACATAGCGTGTTGTCATATTTATAAAAGATTTACAATAGCACATACAGCTACTCCCAAGAACACCATCGGGGCACTGAGTGCATAGGAGATAAAAACCTTAGCACTGCTGCGAATATCAAAATGCGTTTGCGCATACGCAGACTTGTACATAAAAGCACACAATTCTTCCTTAAAGGGACAGTTCACCTAAAAATGAAAATTCTGTCATTAATTAGTTATCCTTATGTCGTTCCAAACCTGTAAGGCTACATCTTCAGAACACAAATTAAGATATGTCTGATGAAATCTGAGAGCTTTTTGACCCTGCATAGACAGCAATGCAACTGACACTTTCAAGGCCCAGAAAGGTAGTAAGGACATCATTAATAGTCCAAAATAGTCTTGTAGCTTCATAACATTAAGGTTGAACAACTGATGTCACATAGACTATTTTATCGGATATCCTTACTACCTTTCTGGGCCTTGAACGTGTCAGTCACGTTGCCATCTATGCAGGGTCAGAAAGCTCTTGGATTTCATCAGAAATATCTTAATTTGTATTTCGAAGTTAAACAAAGGTCTTACGGGTTAGGAACAACATGAGGGTGAGTAATTAATTTTTGGATGAACTATCCCATTAATGTGTATATTCTCTGCACCTACGGCCAAATAAACAGGCATTTGAAACGTATTATGATATTATTTTGTGATACACATGCACACAGATATAAATGTGTATGTGTGTGTGTTTAAATACTTTTTTGAATAATTATGATTTTTATTTTTTTATGTTTATTTATGCTCACCAAGGCTACATTTATTTAATAAAAAATACTGTATAAAACTGTAATATTGTGAAATCCACTTACAGTGTAAAAAAACTGTCTAGTTTTCTATTTTCATATATTTAAAATATATGTTAGTAGTAGTTTATTCCTGTGATATCAAAGTTTAATTTTCAGCAGCCATTGCTTCAGTCTTTAGTATCACTTGATTCTTCAGAAATGTTTGGTGCCCAATTATTATGAATTATTATTTGTGCTGCTCAAATATTAATAATGGTTCTTATTATTACTAATCTTAAAAATTGTTCTGACAGCTTAATATTTTTCTGGAAACCATGGTTCTTTGACAAATAGAAATCTTACATATACACTAACAGTCAAAAGTTTTTGAACAGTAAGATTTTTAATGTTTTTTTTTTTTTTTTTTTTAAAAGAAGTCTCTTCTGTTCACCAAGCCTGCAGTTATTTGATCCAAAGTACAGCAAAAACAGTAAAATTTTGAAATATTTTTACTATTTAAAATAACCGTTTTCTGTTTGAATATATTCTAAAATGTAATTTATTCCAGAGCTTTATTTCAGAGCTGAATTTCTAGCATCATTATCCCAGTCACATGATTCTTCAGAAATCATTCCAATATTCTGATTTACTGCCCAAAAACTATTATTATTATTATTATTATTATTATTATTATTATGTTGAAAACAGCTGAGTAGAATTTTTTGAAGAAGTTCAGAAGAAAAACATTTATCTGAAATAGAAATCTTTTGTAACATTATAAATGTCTTTATCATCACTTTTGATCAATTAAAAGCATCCTTGCCATATAAAAGTACAAAAAAAGTAAAAAAAAAAATATATATATATACTGACTCCAAGCTGAATGCTATATTGTATAATGTTACAAAAGCTTTTTATTTCAGATAAATGCTGATCTTTGCATCTTTCTATTAATCAAAGAATCCTGAAAAAAATGTACTCAACTGTTTTAAATATTGCTAATAGTAATCTTGAACAGTAAATCAGCATATTATAATGATTTCTGAAGGATCATGTGACACTGAAGGCTGTAGTAATGATGCTGAAAATTTAGTTTTGATCACAGGAATAAATTACATTTTAAAATATATTCAAATATAAAGCAGTTATTTTAAATAGTACTTATACTGTACTTCATGAACAATTTCAGACTATTTTCCTTTGATTCCCAAACCTCCATACCTGTCTCTGAGCCATGACTCCAGTGAAATTTGCCTTTAGTCAAATGTAATCAAAAACTACCAGCACTTATAGTAGTTTTATCAGGCCAGCATGGACAGTTGCTTTCTAAAAAATAAGCTTATGGAAATCCTCAGTTAACATAACTGCCCTAAATCTGCTATTTGTTAATAGACAAAATATGCTGAGAGGAATATATGCGCAGTCAACAAGATACAGGTCACAAAGGAAGGTGCCCCAGAGAGAGAGTGAGGTAGCACTAACACTATCAAAGAGAAGAGATTAAAAAATAATGTCAGTGTATGGTCATCCTTATTAGTGCTGTTCAAGTGATGTCCCATTTGAGATCGTGTCCTATGAGATCAGTTCGTACTTGAGTACTTAAGTTCATACTGTGTCAGGTAGACTTGAGTTAAGTGCCACTAAGCGATCCTACAACCCAAAAGCACCACTATTAAACATTAATACAACTTAGCAAGTTACAGTCACAGCAACAGCACCCCCTAGAGTTAGTGTGGTGAACCAGAAGAAGAGAAATATGCACACATACATGTTAAGACGGTGGTGTATTCTTTCTTACAGGACTGAGAATATAAAGTGGGACATCTGAGAATTGTATTAAGCATTATATATATATATATATATCAATGATCTAGAAATAGTGCTGAATCTTCCATTTACATCATATGATTTTTGTTTTAACATTTTCAAAATGCTAAAACTTTCCAGGTTTAAAATAGATTCTGTTTCCCAGTGGTCTGAAGTTTTTGGACCTCACATGTCATAGACCTTGCCCTCACTTCCTGTCTTATTTCTCTTATTTATTTATTTTTTTTAGTCCTCTTTCTACTCTCTTCCCCCATTTTGGGCCTATCAATTTCAGCCTGTATCTGTATCAGCCGCTGAATCTGGCTTTGTGTCACTACATCTGTGGATGCTTGGCACAGGGCATTTCACATCATTATCCGATATTTAACTACTGTTTATCACTAAATCATTTTAGATTTTGTTTTTAGTGAGGCTGCATGTTGTTGTAAGTGGAATTATTTGTTGGAGGGGATGTTATGAAGTCAGGAGGCTGTATATGTAGCCAGAGACAGTAGCCTTATAAGGGGGAGGAGATGAATGAGTCACAGAAAAATTAATGTAAAAATGAAATGTAACAATCAATATGGAGGCTGTAGGGCGTCCGACCTTTCAGTGCCACTTGCCATTTTCATATACACTACCAGTCAAAAGTTTTTGAACAGTAAGATTTTTGATGTTTTTAAAGAATTCTCTTCTGCTCTCCAAGCCTGCATTTATTTGATCCAAAATTTAAAATAACGGTTTTCTATTTGAATATATTTTCAAAGCATCATATATATATATATATATATATATATATATATATATATATATATATATATATATATATATATATATATACACAGTACTGTGCAAAAGTCTTAGGCCACTAGTATTTTCACCAACAAAAAATGGTTTTAAGTCAGTTATTTCTATCTTTTGCTGTAGTGTGTCAGTAGGAAATACCAGTTTTCATTTCTAAACATTCATTTTGCCATTAATTGTAATAATCCAGTAAGATTTTTGTTTGCACAAGGAGTCTGACAACAGCCAGTGCTCCACACAGAGATCTGATCTCACCATCATCCAGTCTGTCTGGAATGACGTGAAGAAACAGAACAAACTGAGACAGACTAAATACAGAAGAACTGTGACAACATCTCCAAGTTGCTTTAAGAAACCTACCTGCAAAGTACTGTTAAATGTTTTAGGCACTTGTGTAAAAATGCTGTAAAATGAGGATGCTGTCAAAAATAATGCCATAAATAGATTTTTTCAATTAACTTATATTAACTAAATGAAATCAACATTTGGTAAACCATATTTGCGTTTAAAACAGCTTTTGCCCTAGGTACATTAGGTAAGTTTTCAGGTAGCTTTGCATGTAGGTTTCTTAAAGCAACTTGGAGATGTTGCCACAGTTCTTCTGGATTTAGTTTGTTCTGTTTCCTCATGTCATTCCAGACAGTGCAAACAGACACTCCTTGTGCAAACAAAAATCTCACTGGATTATTACAATTAATGGCAAAATGAATGTTTAGAAATGTAAACTGATATTTCCTACTGACACACTACAGCAAAAGATAGAAATAACTGACTTAAAACCATTTTTTTGTTGGTGAAAATACTAGTGGCCTAAGACTTTTGCACAGTACTGTATATATGTGTATATATATATATATATATATATATATATATATATATTGAATAAAATATTCAAATTATTTATGAAGGATCATGTGACCGGAGTAAAGATGCTAAAAATCAAGCTTTAAAATCACAGGAATAAATTACATATAAAAATATATTCAAATAGAAAACAGATTTTTTAAATAGTAAAAATTTTAAAATTTTACATTTTTTGCTGTGCTTAGATCAAATAAATGCAGGCTTGGTGAGCAGAAGAGACTTATTCAAAAAACATTACGAATCTGTTCAAAAACTTTTGACTGTTAATGTACTTGCTTGTTTACTCAAGATTTCACACATTATCTAGACCAGCCCAAAGAATACAGGGGTTTTTAAGCTTGATTTGAGCTAGACAAGGTAAATTTATGATGATGTTGTCAGATTTGAATATAATATTACCTCATAATCAAGACAAACAAGATTATTCAAGTAGATTTGAGCAGATACTACACTACTAATCAAAATTCGGCATCTGTACATTTTTAATTGGTTTTGAACAAAGTCTCTTATGCTCACAAAGGCTGCATTTGTAAAACAATAAAATGGTAACAAAGTAGTATAACAATTTAAAATATCTGTTTTCTATTTTTATATTTTTAAAACACAATTGTTAGTGTTACATGATGCTTCAGAAATCATTTTAAAATGCTGATTTAAAGCTGATTTAAATGTTCAGTATTATCAATTTTGAAAGCAGTTGCGTTGCTTAATATTTTTGTGGAACTCGATAGAAACCTAAGTAGAACAGCATTTATTTGAAACAGAAATCTTTTGTAATATCATAAATCCCTTTACTGTCTCTTTTAATTAATTTATTGTATTCTTGCAATAATGTCAATAATACTTTCATTAATCAATTATCAATTCGATTTTTTTTTAATCTCACAAACTCCAAACATTAGTGTACATAGAGATAAGCTATGTAGCTCTAGAAGGAATTTCCAAGATGGTGGCAAGGAGAACTGACTTGCCTTAAAGGGACATTGGTGTAGTTGAGCGCTGTAGACAGTAACGACAGTGGAATGTTCACATTTCCCTGAAGAATTCTGTAGCAACCAAGGAAACCTTCAACTGCGATATCCTTTTCCACAGATGGACAGGAAAGGAAGGAATATAAGAAAGAGAGAGAAACCCAGAATTAAAGGGGCAGAACAGCATGCACACCTAAGCATATGAGATATAATTACACAGGATACAAATGAAAAATCGAACTGATCCAGAACAATAGTTGTTTAGAAACCAAATACATTTCCAGAAGAAATACTTGCAGTAATTTCCCTCTAAATGTGTCAAAACATTTTTGGAATTGCATTTTGATGTAATCATCCATTAGTGTCTACTGTCTACCAGTATTACCAGCCAAAGGCTTTGATGGATGTTTCGGCGTCTCGCGGTACTAAACCTTCAATTCAACTGGCATCCAATTTGGAAGCACACATATTTCACTGTTTCTTTCATCTGGAAGATAAATGACATCCACAGCCCTGGAGAATATGCAAAACGCATTGTTGAAAAGCAGGCTCGGTCCTCCCTGTCTGCTTGCATCACTGTTGCGTTTTGAAGAGGATAGTGTGTGTATGTGTGCGTGTTAGCTGTGAGTGGCACAAGAAAGATGTTTCATGTATTATTTGGACTTTATGTCCAATGGTCTGACTTCCTGTGTCTAAGACACTGTTATTCAAAAAGCAGTCTTTTTTCTGTCAGAGGATAAATGTGACCCTGGACCAAAACCAGTCGCAAGTAGCACGGGTATATTTGTAGCAATAGTGAAAGAGATCATGTTCCATGAAGATATTTTGTAAATTTCCTACCATATATATATATTGCTAAGAACTCATTTGGACAACTTTAAAGGCAATTTTCTCAATATTTATATTTTTTTGTACCCTCAGATTCCAGATTTTAAAATAGCTGTTTCTTGGCCAAATACTGTCCTATCATAACAAACCATGCATCAATGGAAATCTTATTTATTCAGCTTTCAGATAAAGCCCTTATTGGCTCTTTGGCCCTTATGACTGGTTTTGTGGTTCAGGGTCACAAATAAGAATGTGTCAACAAAATATGACATGGGAGGTCACTTTGTCACTTGAGCACAGCAAAGCTACATTTATTTCATCAAAGATACAGTAATATTTTTAAATAATATTACAATTTAAGCTATTTTAATAAGTTTTAAAATGTAATTGATTCCTGTGATGGCAAAGCTGAATTTTCAGCAGCCTTCAGTGTCTCATGATCCTTTAGAAATTGCTTTTGTAGAGACATTTTGTAGTAATACGTTCAATAAAACAGCTTTAATTTGTAACATTATACTGTAAATGCCTTTACTGTCACTTTTGATCAATTTAATGCATGCTTGACGAATAGAAGTATTTTAATTTCTTACCGACCTGAGTATGCCTGATTATAATGCCTTCATTTGATAATTTACTGATGATATGGTCAATAAAATTTGTATTAAAGGAGAAGTCCACTTCCAGAACAACAATTTACAAATAATTTACTCACCCCCTTGTCATACAAGATGTTCATGTCTTCTGTCTTCAGTTGTAAAGAAATTAAGGTTTTTGAGGAAAGCATTTCAGGATTTTTTTTTTCCATATAATGGACTGATATGGTGCCCCGATTTTGAACTTCCAAAATGTAGTTTAAATGCAGCTTCAAAGGGCTCTAAACGATCCCAGCCGAGAAAGAAGTGAAAAAAAATAATAAATATAATAAATAAATATACACGGTACACACACATATAGTATGTAAACAAACCTTTATTTTGAACCAATTAATCACGACTAATCGTTTTTGCTGAAAATAACGGAAGTTACTGAATTTAAATAACACAATTTAGTGCTTTTAACATTTGGTCAACTTTTTGTGGCTGGTTAGTGAATAAAATGTGAGATTTTTTAGTATTCAAGCATTGTTTAGTGAATTCACAAACACCCTTTTCAAAGCTTGATTCATGTTTTTATGCATTAGGAAATAAAAACAACTGGATTTCCTTGGTTGAAAAGCTTCTAGTATCTCTAAAGAGACTTTTCTACTTCATGTTTTTCTACTACAGTTGCTGAGATTCTGTGGAAAGCTGTGTGTCCTAACTGACATGTCTTCTTTCTTTCTCCAGCTACTTAGACAGTTTAGATCGGATCGGTGCTGCAGACTACCAGCCCACAGAGCAGGACATTCTACGAACTCGAGTGAAGACCACCGGGATTGTAGAAACCCACTTCACCTTCAAGAACCTGCACTTCAGGTGAGACTGATTGGCATGTAATTTATGCATCTGAACGTACAGCGTGTAATTCAGAGCCTCGCACTGGCTGTTAGAGTACTACAGTTATCATTTTCACTCATTTATGATTCATAATCAGTCCATGTTTTAGATAAAGAAAAAGTCTGATCTCATATATGTATACTCAGACTCTTTTAAGCAAAAAAAAAGTGTTTTTAACTCACATTACAACTGGAGTGGTTACAGACCGAGATGAACGCAGATGAATATCTCCAAACACACTTCATATCATCTCATTCACAGGTTTTTTACACTCTCTCAGCTGATAGCACATGAAAACAGGCGACTAAAATAAAAGTGTTGATGGGAGTAAGACAGACAGATCTGCCTACATTATTCAGATTTAGAAACACGGCATACTGTTACGCCAGAAACTAGCGTTTTCACAGAAAAGGCAGGACCTCAGTGGACAGCTGAATTACATGTTCTGAAACTGATACTATTATCTGAATGACACATCTGTTAATGATACTGAGTGAAAATCATTACAGATTTAAAGTCCCCATGAAATCAAAACTACATTTTTTTGGCTTTAAGTATGAATATATTAGCCTGAAGGTTATTTATAAGCTAGTGTGCTCCAAAACAATGACAAAATTCGCATATACAGGCATTCTTACAGTCTCTAACTTCCACCAATATGGATCAGTGATTTTGATGACATCACCCTGCACTTCAGCATCTCGTCAAACTTTGTCCAATCAAATGCTTTCTAGAATCCGAAACGCTCCACCCCTACACTATAAATATAAACACTGCGTGTTTCAAAGCACTTCAGTGGACCTTTGAGATTTAGGGCTATGTATTCAAAAACTGATTAAAAATGTTTTCTTTAGGATTCCTAATAGAATAATAATTTAAAGCATCCTTTTTGAATGAATGTATTAATTTCTTAAAAGAAAACAACAAAAAAAGTACTGATCCCAAACTTTTGAACGGTATGTTGTGTGATGCAGTGCATTATTGTACAGTGCTCATGTTGAGTTGTCCACTCAGGCTGTTTGATGTGGGAGGTCAGAGGTCGGAGAGGAAGAAATGGATCCACTGCTTTGAGGACGTGACCGCTATTATCTTCTGTGTGGCTCTGAGTGGATACGACCAGGTGCTCCATGAAGACGAGACCACGGTGAGCACCGAATACACACTCGCACGCAGAGACGCAAAAACGCACATCTGTGCTAATGCTTTGACGCACACTATTTGTATGACTGAATTGCACGTACACACTCAGCGGCTGTGTTTCATATACACTCAAGTGTGCACACTTAACACACTAACAAAAATGATTCATGGGTATTTGAATATGTTTTTCTATACGTTAAAAGAGCTGCCTCAGATAAGATGAGCACAAAGACATCAAATCTGCTGTAACTACATGATCTTCATCCACTGTTGATCAGAACACTGTAATTGCAATTATGTTGCCATTCAAGTGAACATGATCATAGTGTGCTGTGTGATCATTCACAGCCTTATAATTAAAACAGGGTTACAGAACCTATTTTGTTTACCTGATTTTTAGACATTTTTAAGGGCAGTGTTGTTGATCAATCTGCCTTCATTGTGAACTCCCACATTAATGGGCACATTAGGTAATGCTGTATGTGTCATCTTGTGCATACTGCATAATGTAATTCTTATAAATAGTAAATAATAGCGAAAAAATAATACTTAAAGGGATAGTTCACCCAAAAATTAATCACTCACCCTCAAGTCATATCAAACCCATTAGACCTGCGTTCAAGACACATTTAAGGCCCAGAAAGATAGTAAGGACTTTGTTAAAATAGTCTATTTACTACCTTTCTGGGTTGATAGATGGGTGATGAACATAGGTCTTAAAGGAGAAGTCCACTTCCAGAACAAAAATTTACAGATAATGTACTCACCCCCTTGTCATCCAAGATGTTCATGTCTTTCTTTCTTGAGGAAAACATTTCAGGATTTTTCTCCATATAATAGACTGCTGTGGTGCCCCGAGTTTGAACTTCCAAAATGCAGTTTAAATGTGGCTTCAAACAATCCCAAATGTGGTTGTAAACAATCCCAGCCGAGGAAGAAGGGTCTTATCTAGCGAAACGATCGGTTATTTTCATAAAAATAATACAATTTATATACTTTTTAATGTCAAATGCTCGTCTTGTCTTACTCTCCCTGAGCTCTGTTTTTTTCCGGTTCATGACAGTTATGGGTACGTCAAAAAATTCCCATCTCATGTTCTCCCTCAATTTCAAAATCGTTCTATATCACTGTTTTACCTTTTTTGTTAAGGGTGAATATACAGGGTTCAGGCAGAGCAAGACAAGACGAGCGTTTGAGATTAAAAAGTATTTAAATTGTATTTTTTTATGAAAATAACTAATCATTTCGCAAGATAAAACCCTTCTTCCTCGGCTGGGATCTTTTACAACCGCATTTGGGATCATTTGAATCCGCATTGAAACTGCATTTTGGAAGAAAGAAAGACACAAGCATCTTGGATGACAAGGGGGTGAGTACATTATCTGTAAATTTTTGTTCTGGAAGTGGACTTCTCCTTTAAGGGTTTGTAACGACACAAGGTTGAGTAATTAATGACTGAATTTTGGGTGAACTATCCCTTTACTAATAATACTATTATTAGCATTTTGTATTTATTTCACAATTATTGCCATTTTGTTTTGTAAGTCTGTTGGAGACTAGCTGTTTGCAAATATGATTTAAAATGTGGGTGGCCTCGGATTGAA
The DNA here is from genome assembly GCA_036247105.1 of Cirrhinus mrigala. Lineage (NCBI taxonomy): Eukaryota > Metazoa > Chordata > Actinopteri > Cypriniformes > Cyprinidae > Cirrhinus > Cirrhinus mrigala. Next base: position 15,235,865 of record CM070024.1, read on the forward strand.
TCATGGGTTATGTTCTGATTTCCCACACACTGTAACATCAAATTTAAGCAAAATTTAATTAAAAACAAAACAGTTATTTGGATAAGTCTGATAATGTCATAGCTTTGACTATTGTAGCTGTCATGTCTGTATTACAAATGCTTATCCCATGCTAACTTGCTGTGCGCATAATGGTTTCTCTGAGTGCTGGGGTTCCCGCTGGGGCATGAATGAATAATATGCTTGAAAATGTTTGGAAATTTTCCAGTTTTTCTATTTTTTTTTAATGTTTTTGCCAACACATTTAGTAACCTGTTGTCTTGTGGTGTCAGAATGAATTTGTACCTCTACTTAAAATGGTAATGTTGTTGATTGTTACCCTAGTCAAGCGTTAAGGTCGGCATGTAGGCTTAGTGGAGTGTTTTGTCTCCTGGTGTTGTCATTAGTTTAACACCACAAGCACTTTGTTCACCTTGTCCATTTCTTATAGACAACATGAGATGAAAAACACATGAATATTAAATATAGCTGTTTAAAATTAAGGAAACTGCAATTAAGTTGATATATTTTAATAAAAATGATTAATTTGATCAATTATTTATCGTTATTTGAACGTTATATAGGCAAGTTATAAATAATGACAACTTGTAACTATGAATGTTTACTGAAAGGAATAGTTCGCCAAAAATCTAAATTCTGTCATTAATTACTCACCCTCATGTCGTTCCAAACCCGCAAGACCTTCATTCATCTTTGGAACACACATTAAGATATTTGTGATGAAATCTTAAAGCTTTCTGACCCTGCATAAACAGCAACACAACTGACACGTTCAAGGCCCAGAAAGGTAGTAAGGACATCATTAAAATGAGGGATGCACAATATTATGGGACCAATATCGGAATCGGCCGATAATGGTTTAAATGTAAATATCGGCATAGGCCCGATACAAAAAATTATGCCGATATGTCTTGCTGATAAGGGGAATGACTCGAATGTGTTCAGGGTGTGCTAGCGATTAGATCATCAGAGCATATGACCGATTCTCGATTGTTTTACGATTTTTAACTAGTCAACTTGAAAATGTAACCACAAGATGGTTCAAGCAACTTTTTCTTTATTAACCCTTTTGTTAAAGAAAATTCTATTCCAAGTGCACCACACATTAAGTTGTTAACATGATGTAAATGTTAAACAAATCACTTGTTAAATATCTTCACAGAAAAGATGCATGCACTACAATTATATCTTGTACAAACTTGTCTTATACATAATATATGTTAAGAAATGATGAGGAAAATGCTTTAAAAAATCTTAAAAGTCAAGGTAATTCACATTCAAAATGACTGAAGGTATAACACAAGTAAACTATTATTAACTATAAATGTTCTGTAAAAACAGTGAACAGCAGCTTTCAGCCTGTTATCATAATGCAAACATGAAATATTAGACATACAGTAACGTTAGTAGTTCTTCACAGGTTTCTATTCGTTTACGCTGCTTTTCAATAGTTTTTTCTATGTAAACATAGACACGTTTGACTGTTGCACGGTGCAACTTGCACCCGTGTCTCATGTATAACACGGTATTCTAAAAACGCGGCGCCCAAGTTAAAAGAAGTTCACTCCCATCTTCTTGCATGTTTTTCTTATTCCTCTGCCCGCATCTCATCTTTGTCAACACATAAGCGCATTCTGTGTAAATGGCGCCTAGCGCTATGAGCGCGTCACACGTGAGGGGTTAATCACATGCGCCGACATGCGGTTGGATCGTTCTTTTTTCTTTACTATTATCATTGGAATATTGTCAAAGTGTCTAATTCTAACGTTTCTATTCAAAATCGTGATTCCTTGATTTATAAACCAGTAAATCGTGGCAAAACATTACATTTGAATTAATCAATAAAATCTGAAAAATTGCCCAGCCCTTAGGTTACCACTGCATTTTTCTGGAAAAAAAAAATGCAGCGATAGATATATAGTTTATTTATAGTTATGTTCAAAAGCTTCAGTGTACTGTTTTTATAAAAGAACTTCATTATTATTTATTTAATTCCAACAAATAAGCTATTGTTAAAAAATAACCAAATTTTAAAATAATTTGCTTATAATTTCCACACAGAAGAGACTCTGTGCTGTTTCCAAATAAAAAGAAATATATCGTTATCAGAAATTGTCCAAAATGAGTTAAAAAAAAAAAACAGATATTGGCAAAAATCCAATATCGTGCATCCCTAATTAAAATTATTATATACTACGAGAATACTACTTTTGCGCAAAAAGAACTAAAATGACGACTTTATTCAACAATTTCTTCTCTTCCGTGTCAGTCTCAAACATGCGTACACAAGAGCACCACAAATTTGTTGACCAAAGTAGTTATTTTTGTTTTCTTTGCATGCAAAAAGTATGCATCTCGTTGCTTCATAACATTATGATTGAACCACTGATATCATATGGACTATTTTAATGATCTCCTTACTACCTTTCTGGGCCTTGAATGTGTCAGTTACGTTGCTGTCTGTGCAGGGTCAGAAAGCTCTCGGACTTTATGAAAAATATCTTAATGTGTGTTCTGAAAATGAAGTTATTGCGGGTTTGGAATGACATGAGGGTGAGTCATTAATAACAGAATTTACATTTTTGAATTAACTAACTCTTTAAAATAAATAGGGAGACAAGTTAAACACAAAAAGCTAATCAAACTTCGTTTTAGGTTCTGTGAACCCTTTAACAGTGTCCTTTAAAAGAAAAAACAAAGAATTATTAATGTCCCCCACGCTATTGATTGATTCTGTGACCGTGCCAACTGAATCATGGCAGCTGTGATGAGTCATGTTTGGATGTCTGTGTGTAACACAGGCCTCAGATCTGCCCAGACACACTCTCTCTCGACAAACTCCGATAAGAGAATTTTTACAACATCAGAGGGATTTACGGTGACGCGTTTTAGACATAGGAGGGCTTTTATGGCTAGAAAAGTGGACACTCATAAATACAGCAACTCTCAAGCGCCCATATTCACCTGATCTATGGAAGCGATAAAAAGCGAAGGCAGATTCTATTATTCTGTAAAAAAGTCCTGGCGAAACAAACGGACAGAGATAAACACACATACAGATCCTGTGAACACACACCGTCCGTACGCGTCTCCTGTCAGTGCTCGTCCATTCAGCGCTCTATCAGTGTTTACGCATTTGCCTTCTCACATTCTGTCCCGACCTCCTCTCCTGTGCACCCTGTGGCCTTTCCTCCTCCGTTTCAACACAAACATGGGTTTACTATGCGTTCCTTCAAGTTTGACCTGTGTGAGACTTTTTCTGTTTAGAGCTGTTCTTTTCTTCATTTGTGACAACGCATGGACCGATTGTGCATTGCTCCACTGCTGTTTAGCATTTTAGTATGCGTGTTTGTACGTGTGCAACAACAGCAGTGGTATCTGGGGGTGGGAAATGTGAGTGAAGTGCTGAAGTGTTGGGTTCTGGTGCATGTCCGGCTCCGCTCGGCTGCTCCCGTGGCCTCCAGCGGCCACCTCTGCATCTGCGTCTCTTCTTCAAAACATCTCAGCTGCTCTCCTGTCATCTCTCGCCATCGGCTTTCTTCTCTAACCAATCACTAAACAATCCAGCCCAGCTCTACAGACGGCCCTTCCACAGGTATGAAATTACCATCACCGACCTCAGTTGAAGTAAATGCTAAACAGAGCTGGAAGCAGTAGGCTTTATGTCGTGCTTTAACTTAACGGCTCAGCCCAAAATGAAAATTCTGTTATTTCATTTAAATTCTCTACACTTTTTTGTACTTAAAAATGTCACATATAATTCAATTTTACTTACTGTTTCTTTGTAATTTTTGGTTAAATGTACTAGTAATTTTTAAGTGAAAATGGTTTTGAAGTAAATCCTACACCCACTTTTTTGTCAAATGTTGTTTTGGACCCCGTTGACATTCATTGTATGGATGAAATCAGTTTAAAAAATCAGAAGATCAGAAAATCAGAATATTGTCATACAGAATTTTCATTTTTTAGTGAACTGCTCCTAGGAGAAGTTCACTTCCACAACAACAATGTACAGATAATATACTCACCCCCTTGTCATCCAAAATGTTCATGTCTTTCTTTTTTCAGTCGTAAAGAAATTGTTTTTTAAGGAAAAAAATTCAGGAATGTTCTCTATATAGTGGACTTTTATGGTGCCCGCGAGTTTGAGCTTCCAAAATGCAGTTTAAATGCAGCTTCAAATCGCTCTAAACAATCCCAGCCGAGGAAGAAGGGTCTTATCTAGTGAAACGATCGGTTATTTATATACCTTTTAACCTCAAATGCTTGTCTTGTCTAGTTCTATGTGAACATATAATGGACTGCTATGGTGCCCCGAGTTTGAACTTCCAAAATGCAGTTTAAATGCGGCTTCAAACGATCCGAATTTATATACTTTTTAATGCCAAACGCTCGTCTTGTCTTACTCTCCCTGAACTCTGTTTTTTTCTGGTTCATAACGGTTAGGGTATGTCAAAAAACTCTCATCTCATTATCTCCTCCAACTTCAGAATCGTCCTACATCGCTGTTTTACCTTTTTTTGTAAAGGGTGCGTGATCCTCCTTGCACGTTCACTTTGTAAACACTGTGTCGGTACTTCTGCAGCGATGTAGGACGATTTTGAAGTTGGAGGAGAAAATGATGGGAGTTTTTCAACATACCCTAACTGTCAGGAACCGGAATGCATAGATTTCATGCAGAGCTAGACAATGTGAGCGTTTGAGGTTAAAAAGTATCTAAAGTATCAAAATTGTAAATTTTTTTTAGAAAATAACCAATTGTTTTTTTTAGATAAGACCTTTCTTACTTGGCTGGGATCATTTAGAGCCCTTTGAATCTGGATTTAAACTGCATTTTGGACGTTCAAACTCAAAGCCACCTTTGAAGTCCACTATATGGAGAAAAATCCTGAAACGTTTTTCTCAAAAAACCTAATTTCTTTACAACTGAAGAAAGAAAGATGACCATTTCTGTTCTCGAAGTGAACTTGTCTTTTAAGTGTTTGCCTATGTGCTTGTTTCTGATATATGCTAGTTTCAGTTATTAAATCATATCAGATATTCTATATGCATTGCTGGTTCTTTCCAAAACCTCAGTTTTTAATTGGCTGTTGCTGGCTGTAGTGATCGTCTGACCTCGTTCTTTCCAGTTTCCTCCTAAAATGATCGGACACATCAAAGAGAGTCACTGCTTCCAACTCTGAATTCATTACCATTCAGATGACAAACAAATAATGAGCAGAATAATTTATTAATTGCATATGAAAATAAGGACAGTGTATATCTTTATCATTTTCCCATTAGAATTAACATGAGATTCATTGTACACCATCATGATGAGATAAGTAATTAATTTCTTAGGTAGCAGGATATATTTAGTGTCCTTTTCTGGCTTCCTGGCTCTGTTAAATCTCCTTTCTTTTTTTCTGTTCATGTCTCACTTCATATTCTAATTTTGCACTCAAAGTGTGATTGCACCTGAATGTGTGTGTGAGTGTGGCTAAGAGCGCCTGAGAGTGAGCTTGTGTGTATATGGATTTAGTTTGCTATAAATGGGGGACAATTTTGTTGTATATTTAGTGTTTTAAAAATGCAAAATGATTTATTGTAAAGGTGGGATTATGCATGTGCAAGATAAAATTAAAAGGGCGAAAAACAAAGAAAAAATGTGTCCCCATTTATAGCTGAGTAAATTTGTGTCTGTGTGTTTGTAGATGCATGTCTGTAAATGATGTTGATGTCTTATTTTTCTTTTTGCAGAACCGTATGCACGAGTCCTTGAAGCTGTTTGACAGCATCTGCAACAACAAATGGTTCACAAACACCTCCATCATTCTCTTTCTCAACAAGAAGGACATATTTGAGGAGAAAATTAAAAAATCTCCCTTAAGTATCTGCTTCCCAGAGTACACAGGTAAACTCATTACCCTGGTGTTAAGAAATGCTTGCAAATGAAGAAAGAACAGATAGGATAAAAAGACACAATAATTGATGAGGCCAAGGTTGCAGAAAAACACTCTCTCCAGAAGCCAATTAGCAGAATAAATCTTTAAGAGAGGAACCGTCCTGTTATTTTATTCCTTGTGGATGGATTCACACTCCTAATCTAGACAGCTTGCATTTCTGTTATTCTCCAAGCACTGAGGGGAAAACAGCCAAAACAGTCACCTGTTATTCCCTGTTGATTTTTATTTTGTAGCTCTGAGCTTTTCATCTTCCTCCATAGCTGTTTTTAAACAGTTCCTCACCCATTATACTGAGTGATATATGGAAGACAGGCGGCACAGACAATCACAAATAAGTTTGAGAGACAGAAAGAAGTTTCTTGAGAATGTGCTGAGTAACTGTAGTCAGAGAAAAATTGCCTGAAGAGATGTTCGCTGCCTGAGGAAATTTATCTTAGTGGGAAAAATTTCCTACTAAAAGATTTTTTGAAAAATACAAAAACTAATTTTGCTTAGTATTTTTGTTGTTTTCTCTGAAGTTTTGATGCCTTTAAATAAAAACGGATATGTATTTTAGTTAGTAGTTAGTTGAAAGTAAACATGACAGATAGACCATGACTTATGACTATTTATATATATATATAATGTTTTTGATATAATTTATAATGTAAGTCTCACATAGATATTGCACTTTATTTCAGACAGCTACAGAATTAGTACAGTGTATTTAATACAATGTTACTATTCCATAATATTAATAGGTATTAAATTAATGATTTGAATTATATATTAGGCACATACTGTTTGATACAAAGGCCATTAAGTTTTTTTTTTTTTTTAGTGTTCCATTTCCAATTTACATTTACCACTGTTGTTATTATTCTATTTTTTTGTTTTTGACATGTCAGCAAACTAAAACAATTTTAATAAAAAGGATTTTTAGAAATTATAATGTAAGTCTTGCATAGATTTTGCACTTTATTTCAGGCAACTAAAAGAATTAGTACAAGGTATTCAATAATAATAATATTATTAAAACTGAGGATAATATTAATTTTCTATAATATTAATAAGTATTAAATAAATTATTTTAATTATATAATATATTAAGCACATACTGTTTGATATGAAGGCTATTAATTTTTTTATTTATTTATTTTTTTTATTTTAGTGTTCAGTTTTCAATTTACATTTACCACCATTGTTTTATTCTCTTTTTTTTCTGTTTTTGACATCCGCAAACTAAATTATTTTTATAAAAAGGATTTTTAGAATTTATAATGTAAGTCTTGCATAGATTTTGCACCTTATTTCAGGGAACTAAAAGAATTAGCACAAGGTATACAGTAATAATAATATTATTAGGATTGATGATAATATTAATTTTCTATAATATTAATAAGTATTAAATAATTTGTTTTATTACTTTGTGTGTGTATATATGCACATACTGTATGATTCAAAGGCCATAATGTTTTTCTTTTTCTCAGACAGCTGAAAGAATAAGTACATGGTATCCAGCAATATTAATAATATTATTATTGATAATAATACTAATATTCTGTAATAATGTTAATAAAATTACTTTATAAAAAAAATAATAATATAATATGCAACATTCTATCAACATTCTTTTTAGTGTTGAATTTCCAATTTACATTTACCACCATTGTTTTATTCTCTCTTGCTCCCTTTCCAAATTTCCTTTATTTAAAACACTGGTCTATTTTCATCACAATTTCTGCCTCGCTCACTTTTTTCTTTTATCTATTCCTTCCTTTATTCATCTGCTACTTTTCCATCTTTACCTGACTCCTCCTGTGCTGCAGGTTCAGACACGTTCATGGAAGCGGTGGGCTACATTCAGTCCCAGTACGAGAGTAAGAACAAGTCAGTCGAAAAGGAGGTCTACTCGCACATCACCTGTGCTACAGACACAAACAACATTCAGTTCGTCTTCGACGCGGTCACTGATGTCATCATTGCTAACAACCTGCGCTTCTGTGGCCTTTACTAAGCCACTGTGATGCCCAGCTAGTTCACAACCCCAGAATACAGTGGCAACTGTTGTCAGATATGTGACATTTTGTCTTTGTTTTATACTTGTAAATGTCTCCATTTGTGTCCATCAGGTCATTTGATGGCCTTTTAAAAGGTGAGAACTAACCCAAAAACAGTGATAGTTCTCACAGAGCTATTCTTTAATTTAAGTGCTAAATTTAAACCGAAGGTCTGAACTCAATTATTGATTTTGGTACATTGTTACAAATATAGGAATGTGCTTTGAATGTCCTTCCTAGTGTGTTAGACAGAGGTCAGGAGATATTATAAGTAAAAATTGGTGCCAAACTTCCACTACTTCCTACGTTTTCCTATTGTAACTCAGACCGAGTCAGACCGATCCGTAGTCCTTATTACATGCTGTGCAGATAAATACTACCAGATTCAACGAGGTTATGTAGCAAATTCCGGCGGCGGCTATATCAGAGGCACTATTATGATGTTCTATACACATGTATTATTTTCAAATTAATGCATTATGGGATATGAATTTCAGTGAATATTCACAAGCTGGCTCATATTACATGTGTTCTGAGTTGGCAGCAATCTCAGAGTGTTGATGGAACACTAGGCTTGACATTTACTTGGCATTTATAAGAGAGTGCAAATGTCCGATGCCCTGAGCCAAACCACAAAAATGTTAGCCTCTTAGCATCCTAAAAAACAACAGGACGTGTTACTCTTCAAAATTGGATTTTGGACCTTTTTAACCAGACACCCAGGACATTCCAAAGATACAAAATCTTCCTATTTGTTAGCTTTTCGCCTTTTGTTGAGAACAGACAAAGCTGATTTTTAAAGAGAGAATACCTAGATTTATATCACACATCAGCTGCATCTAGATATATATATCTGCTATATGTTAAAGTTTGGGGTCAGTATGTTTTTTTTTTTGTTTGTTTGTTTGTTTGTTTTTTTACCACAGCTGCATTTGTTTGATCAAAAATAAGACAATGCCACAAGATTTCAATTGAAAACTGTATATGCTGGTTAGGTATGTTTTGAAGCATGGCTGTTGGTTTGAGCTGGTTTAGGCTGGTCGTTAGCTGGTCATGAGCTGGTTTAAGCTGATTCTTAGCTGGTCATGTGCTGGTCCTAAGCAACTATCTTCTGTTTAGAACCAGCTCATGACCAGCTTAAACCAGCTCAAACCAGCAGCCATGCTTCAAAACATACCTAACCAGCATATGCTGGATTTTTCAACAGGGAGTGTTTCCAAGAAATAAGCAATTTTAACTAGTGGCCCATCCCTTATCTTTGAGTCTCCAGCCAATAACGTCATACACCCTCGATTTCTGGTTTTATTTTGTAGAAAACATGGAAACACCAAAGATCCTTTAATATGTTAATGTTTTATTAGACGGGTGGCGAACGCATAGAGTAGCATTATAACAGAACTTTCAACAGTTCTTCAAAAGTATTACTTACTATTGGTGAAACCGTAACAGTCAGCATGTATCATGTGTGCCTTATTAACCAATCACATTACAGCCTTGCTGTCACTGAATTTCAGTCAAGAGTTGTGCGACACTCAGTCGCTGTTAACTGATACCATAGGAATAAATGAGAAGTGGCGTAAGCAGAATTCCACATGCCGCTCTTATAAAACCACATTTTTTTTCTGTGTAAACACTAAAAATAGTTCAATCCAAAACTATTGTCTAGTGTTGAAGATTAGCCAATAGGCTGTCGATTCAATAAATAAGATATTTCCTCAAAAAAGCTGCTTATTCAAAGTATGTAAAGCCTCTCCTCTATTGACATCAATTAAAAAAAAAAAAAAAAAAAAAAAAAACAGCCTGGTCTCTTTCCCTGCGACGCAGCGTTAGCTTTAGCCATTATGCTTTTTTAGCTAAAGATTGCAGGCTTGCCTTTTAGTGGTTTTGACAGGGCTGCTTTACCCCACATACGCATGACAGGAAGTAGTGTAAGCGGTCGACTGTGGCATAATAAAAGCTCCGCTGCTTTCAAGCTGTGTGTCGCGCTCGTCTCTCCACTTCCACAACTTTCAGCCCAACCCTGCTTTATACTTAAGTGACGTTTATAAATCCTTAACACATTAGCTCATCCATGAACATGATTTCTGTCCGAGTTCCGTCAGATTGCATCGGCTGTGGGGATGAAGACGACAACTCCCATAATTCCACACTTAATCACTGCGTCATCAAACTACACCTTTGTTTCTTTGTCTGTTTTGAATATGTGCCCTCTAGTGGCAACAAATACATACTGTGCCTTTAAACGTTTCTGTTTTAATACATTTAAAATGTAATTTATTCCTGTGATGGAAAGCCCACATTTTCAGCAAGCTTTTCTCTAGTCTTTAGTGTCACACGATCCTTCAGAAATTGTTCTAATATGCTGATATGGTCCTCAAAAAACATTGAAAACAACTGCGCTGCTTAGTATTTTGATCCCTACCTGATCTCAGGACGAAAACGTACCTGTGGGGACTTTTTCGCAAGACGCGAAATACATGCCAATAAGTACATACCACTGCGGTTTCCAACAGAAATTAACACTAAAGGCGGTAAAATAATCGTTTTCGTACACAGTTATGATTACAGCTCTATGTTTCGCTTTCTGGACGTAATAAGCTTGCTCGGTAGCCCATCCAACACAGTGACGTACAAAAACTAATCTCATATAAAATGTACTATATGTAAATTCAGCTGTTCTGGGGGGAAAAAACAAACGCTCTTTTATCGCCAATTGAGTGGACATTTCTCATGGAATATGTCAAGAAACGTACATGGTGGTACGTATTTCGTGTCTTTCGAAAAGTTCCCGCAGGTACGTTTTTCGTCTTGAAATCAGGTTGGAAAGTTTTGAATGTCATTTATTTGAAATAGAAGTTTTGTAACAATGTAGAAGTCTTTACTGTCACTTTTGATTAGAATAGAAGTATTAATTCCGTGAAAAAATTATACTGACCCCAAACTTTTTGTGTGTGAAAGGTATATACACACACACACACACACACACACACACACATGTTGTGTTTCCTTGTTTTATGGGGACATTCCATAGGCGTAATGGTTTTTATACTGTACAAACTGTATTTTCTATCGCCCTACACCTACCCTACACCTAAACCTAGCCCTCACAGGAGACTGTACACACATTTACTTTCTCAAAAAAAACTCATTCTGCATGATTTATAAGCCTGTTTCCTCATGGGAACCTCATGTCCTATCCTTGTGGGGACATTTGGTCCCCATAATGTGATAAATACCAGGTACACACACATACACACACAAATAACACAAGAATCACACACATACACGCAACAACTGGAGTAATAAGCTTCATATTAGTATAACTAAAGTAAAAGAATCACAAAGCTGTCTCACCACACATTGTCTGCTGTTTTCTTTGTAAATCTGTCTATTTTATACTATCTTGCTTGATTGCTGGCCGGGGTATGCAGTAGTGTTAGTCATCTTAGGGCTGAGACTGAATGTAACACGTACTGAATGAACCAGAGCTGAAAAGACTGTTTGGTCTGTTGCTTTCTCTAGAACAGGCAGACACGTGCCTTTCATTGAAATGAGACTTTGACCATTAGGCCTGCTTTCAGTCTCTGTGTATGTAAAAATACATATCTGTAATTGACAATAATTCACAGTGCCATATATGCTTTGGTTGTTTGCTGCTATACGTGTACAGTGCTTCTTAATATTCATCTCTACATAGTATCACTTTAGTCAATGTGTAAATAAATACCGTGACTTTCAGGGAGGTTGACTTTTAATGATTTTTGGCTTTTTTAAATGTCTGATGAAAGGTATTTTTAATCTTGTGCAACACAGATTGTAATTTGGCACCAGAAGCACAGCATGACGAAATTATCTAAAAGACCCCGTTGAGCCCTATATCAGTTTTTATTTACTTATTTTAATGAGACTCCCTTAACCTTTTGCTTTGACTGTCTTTGAAGGGTTCAATCAGATACTAGCTACTGTTAATCTATGAGAAATATGATTGAATTCAATCATTTCCTTCAGATAGCCAAAAGACAGTGATTCCTTTCATTAATTTAAAAAGGCAAAACAGTGACCATAACTGTAAATCATATACTGCCTGAAGGTTTTCTGGATATAGAACATGCTGCATTGTGCCAACTGTGAACAGTCAAAGTATTATTGTAAGGCCATAAGCACCTTTCATCCATTGTTCAGGTCCATTATTGGTCAGTTTACACACATTTAGAGAGCATACAGTTGAAGTCAAAAGTTTCCATACACCTTGCAGAATCTGCAGAATGTTAATTATTTTACCAAAATAAGACGGATCATACAAATATTCATGTTAGTTTTTATTTAGTACTGACCTGAATAAGATATTTTACATAAAAGACATTTACATATAGAGAAAATAATAGTATATATAGAAAATAATAATAATAGCTGAATTTATAAAAATGACTCTGTTCAAAAGTTTACATACACTTGATTCTTTTGAATTTGAAGATCAGGGTAAGTTTAACATTATTTTGTCTTCTGGGAAACATGTAAGTATCTTCTGTAGCTTCTAAAGGGCAGCACTAAATAAAAAAAAATAAATTAAAAAAAAAAGATATTTAGGGAAAATAAGAAAAATGTACACATTTTCATTCTGTTCAAAAGTTTTCACCCCCCGACTCAATGCATTGTGTTTCCTTCTGACACATCAGTGAGCGTTTGAACCTTCTGTAACAGTTCCATTGGGTCCCTCAGTTGTCCTCAGTGTGAAAAGATCGATCTCAAAATCATACAGTCATTGTTGGAAAGGGTTCAAATACACAAAAATGCTGAAAAACCAAAGAATTTGTGGAACCTTGAATGATTTTTCTAAAGAACAGCGGATATTTCAACTGTTCAGGACAAATAAGGGACTCATGAACAACTATCACTAAACAACAACCAAAAAAAAAAAATGTCAGTATTAAGAATTAAGTGTATGTAAACTTTTGAACAGGGTCATTTTTATAAATTCAACAGAATTGTTTTCTCTTGTGGACTGTATGTAAACATCTTTTATGTGAAATATCTTATTCAGGTTAGCATTAAACTAAAAAATAACATGCATTTTGTATGATCTTTCTTATTTTGGTAAAATAATTAACATTTTGCAAATTCTGCAAGGTGTATGTAAACTTTTGACTTCAACAGTATGTGTAGCCATATAGTGACTTTCATTCTAGATGCCAAACAAAGAGTTTAAAGGGAAAGCAGTATCATTTTTAGTAAACTCCTTTGACCTTAATCCCGGTTTGATGGGCCATAAAATTCGGATTATGATTTTAAAGAATGACGACTAACGAGACGGATGGCTAATGTACGTCAATTGTCAGCTCAGGCACACGGGTAATTAGGTCAGTGGCCAAGGTAAAGAAACTCAAGGGTAATTGAGTCTGCCCGTTGCTGAGGGACAAAGGCCAATTTGTTCCCTGGCTTGTAGCTGTAGTACAAATAAATGTTAGAGATGAATCCAGACTTCTTTCATCAGACTGAGTAATGTGATAAGTTCAAGCGGTACATTTTGCTAATGTAGCATAATTTACTTGAAATGGTACTTAAAATCTGAAATAGTGAGTTCCATTGTAGTGTTTAATTCATATTTGATTCTGATTTAATACAGCAGGGCCACGGCAGACGGGAGCCGTGCTATACCATCACACATATTACTGTAATCTCACCATCCATCACTTTTTGTTTGTTTGTTATTGTCAAACTGCTGTAATTATTGTTTATATGTGTGTCTCACTGCTGTGATTATTTATTGAACAATGGATGTCTATTTATATGACATGAATGAATAAAGTACTCATGAATTCCGGTGTGTGACGCTTATTTTTGAGTCGTACTTATTCTACGCAGATTGCGAGTGCTGTTTATATCATTGTCTCTGCATAATTAGAATATTTGTAGTGAATCATCACTATCGGAGTAAGCAGATAATCATACTTTCATTAAACCGTACCAAGAATCTGTGATCGCATTGCTAATATAGGATTTTGCTTTTTGTTAGGCTTCAGCTAGTTGCTTATCTTGACTCTTCCACCTAACTTTTCTGTTTTTTTCTGTCTTCCTCTGTTTTCTCTGTCTGTCCTCCATTCTGTTTTCTTCTCCTCTTGCAGAATCGCATGCACGAGTCTCTTATGCTGTTCGATTCCATCTGTAACAACAAATTCTTCATTGACACTTCCATCATTCTCTTCCTCAACAAGAAAGATCTGTTCGCTGAAAAGATCAAGAAATCTCCCCTGAGTATCTGTTTCCCTGAATACACAGGTAAGAATGCTTCTTGTTGTATGGATTTCAACGTTTGTAACACCGTTGCATCGGAAAAGTGTTTTCTGATTGGTCAGGGTTAGGGATGTCAAAAACCAATTCGTTTGGATTCACAGTATGAAAACTAGACTCATTTCGAAGGCACTGTAACATGGGAGATAAAGGATGGAGCGACGCTGCTGAGAGCAGTAGCTGAATCTTGCACGTGCAGTCATGGGTAAAAGGTGGGCACAGAGGGATGTCTGCAGGTCTGTCAAACTCTTCACGGCAGAATTCAATTCACCGTCTCTGTTAGACCCGTTCCTGTTCGGCAACAACCTCAGTGTTGCTTTTCTCGTACAGTGGCCCCAAAATGCATTTGGACACTGAAGTAACAATTAAAAATGTATTTGCTTTATATACAAAATGTTGTTTCACTCCCACTTTACATTTGGTGGCCTTAACTAATATGTACGTACATCAAAATTCATCATATTGAATTGAAAAACACTTTTGCTGCTATTGAGGTGGGATACTGGTATGGTTAGATACAGGTTTGGTGTTATGGGTAAGTTTAAGGGAGGGTTAAGATGTAAGGGATGGGTCAACAGCGTAATTATAAATGTAATTACAGAAATTAATTACAGATTATATGCAGGTATTTTTAAAAATATAAGTACAATGTAAAAACGTACACAGTAAGTGCATTGTATCAAATGATTAATTTACATGTAAGTACATAGTAGTTAAAGCTATCTAATAAAAATATTTTTAAAGTGGTAGATTTTACAGAATGTTGATTAGTTACACTAAATTTTAAATAATATGAATTATAAATTAATTAAAGGATTAAACAGTACACAGTATCTTATGAACTATCGTATGTTGTACAGTGTATGTAATTAATAAGTTAATTATAATTAACTTAAAAATACATGTATTGAATGTAATTAGAAATTAATGAAGTAAATGATTAAATAAACCATATGGAATATCTCTGAGACAAAAAATATTTTGACAATTACAGTGTTAACATTATTAAAGATATTTCCACATTTTGATATAATTTTCAAGCCTACACTGTAAAAAAAAAAAAATTGTTGAGTCAACTTAAAATAATTTGTTACCCCGCTGCCTTAAAATTTTAAGTTCAGTCAACTAAAATAAGTTTAGTCAACTTGAAATGTTAAGTTGTACTAAGTGACAACTTAGATATTTGTTTGTTAAACTTAACAGATGGGTAAGTAACCCAGCTGCCTTAAAATTTTAAGTTGATTCAACTCAAATATCTAAGTTGTCACTTAGTATAATTTAATATTTCAAGTTGAATAAACTTTTTTTGAGTTGACTGAACTTACAATTTTAAGGCAGCCAGGTTACAAATTATTTTAAGTTGACTCAACAAATTGTTTTTTTACAGTGTAAGACAAATATTTTGATTATTATATATATATTGTATGTATAGTATATGTAAAACTAATACATAAATTATTAAAACATATATACAATATCTCAGCATCTTGATATAGAGTTCAAACTTAAGACCAGTAGCATTTTGATAACTAAAATGTATGTACAGTAATTATACTGTGTAAACTGATTAGAATGAATGTTAATAATTAATTGTAGTAAGCAATATACAGTACCTCACCATCTTAATGTATTTTTCATTAAATCTGTAAATTAATTTATTAAGTTCATTAAGAAATGTAATTGTAAGTTGATAAATGCAATATGCAATATCTTAACATCTTCAGCTATTGTTCAATGTTGTTTACATCTGTAACTAAAGGATTAGCTCACTTTCAGAATAAAAATTTCCTGATCATTTTCTCACCCCATGCCATCCAAGATGTTCATGTCTTTCTTTCTTCAGTCGAAAAGAAATTAAGTTTTTTGAAGAAAACATTCCAGGATTTTTTTTTCCACATAGTGGAGTTTAATAGGAGCTAATGAGTTAAAAGTCCAAATTGCAGTTTCATTGCAGCTTCAAAGGGCTTTACATGATCCCAGCCAAAGATTAAAGGTCTTATCTAGCAAAAATGATTAGTAAATTTCTTGAGCTGGCTCTGTGATGCGCGTCTGCAGCTATATGCATTACATAATCGCGTTGGAAAGGTCACGCACGGTTAGTTCTACATCTGTGTACTTCGGTTCAAAAAGGTAGGATAGGGTGAAAAACTCCATCTTGTTTTCTCCTCCAGCTTCAAAATTGTTCAACATCATTGTTTTACATTTTCGTAAAGGCTGTTTGACTTTTTTTGCACGTTTGCTTTGTAAACAATGGGTTGTTACTTCCGCGTGACCTTTCCAACGTGACTGCGTAATGCGCAAAGTCAAGCTAGTGTAAGACGAGCATTTGTGGTTAAAAAGTATATACATTTTTATTTTTTTCGTAGAAAATAACTAGATAAGACCCTTATTCCTCGGTTGGGATCATTTAGAACCCTTTGAAGCTGCAATGAATCTGAAGTTTGGACCTTCAACCCATTGGCTCCCATTGAAGTCCACTATATGGAGAAAAATCCAGGAATATTTTCCTGAAGAAAAAAAGACATGAAGATCTTGGATGGCATGGGGTCGAGTAAATGATCAGTCTAGTATTACATATATGCAGATTTTCTTTCTGAAGACAAGTATGACCAAGATACAGTGGCTTCTCAACGGGACACTTGCTTCATAAGGAGCCAAGTTAAATAACGCACGGCTTTTAGAGAACGGAAGAGACATTTGTGAATGTCACAAGCCACCGAGGTCATTTTAAATATTGGGGTAATGAGCGTTTTGACTGACAAGCACAAAGGCGATTTGAAGATCAGAGCGCCACTTTTATGCCATTTTTAATTTTAGCATTTGATCTCCGTCTCCCTCCGCAGGTCCAAACACCTACGACGATGCAGCTGCTTACATCCAAGCACAATTCGAAAGCAAGAACCGCTCGCCTAATAAGGAGATCTACTGTCACATGACCTGTGCCACGGATACAGGAAACATCCAGGTGGTGTTCGATGCCGTGACCGACATCATCATCGCCAACAACCTGCGAGGCTGCGGCTTGTACTGAGGCCCGCCCCTTCCCTCTCGAGCCACTTCTTTGGAAATGATTATTATTGAAAATGCAAGTTGGTAAATAATGATAACGATAATTTTAAAATAGGCATATACAAATATATAAATATATTATATATATATGAAATGTTTTTAGTTTGTCTTTCAAAGAGCTGCCAACAGAACTGATTTCTTATAGAAACCCAGCCTTTATGGTTTTAGAACAAAGTTGGGACCTTTTTCGTGTCGTTTTTTTGTTTTTCTTTGCCGTCGTACGTTTCGTTCTCCCCGTTTTCCACCGTGTCTTTATGGTTTGAACTAAACAACCCTCATTTCTTTTTGCTTTTTGTTTTGATAAATGTCTTTCTTTGATTATTTTTTTATGTTTTATGTCATTGTATGTATATTTATTACACGAATATCAGTCAGGGGGGATGACCTGTACATGTTTGCCTGGCTATATGAATTTACTTTGACAATAATGTGACGATAGCTAAATCCACGGTTATGCTAGTCTTGAGCACCACTGCGGTTCAAGTCAGTTGTAGCGTGTTCTCGTTTCGGATTTTTAATCACCGTAGTACCGTTCGATATCGTAGAGAATGGAAACACCCAGGCTTTTCTTACGTTTCGTCTCTACCCATCCCCGTCACTTCCGTAGGTCAGCTCTCTGGGGAACGGCCCGGGCTGCTTGGCGTGCGAGCCCCGGGCCTGTCGAAACCAGTTACGACGATTGCGAGTGTCATATCAGTGCCAACCTTCTGAGAATGACGTGTCTGGGAATAGTTGTAGAAACACTAGGTCACTGTTATGAGAACTTATTAACATTTGTCTTGTAAGGAACTTTTACTTTTGTATTGTTGTTGATTAATTTATTAATTTATTTATTGATCATCTGTCCCACACACTTCCTTTGTACTTACTACACCTCGTCCATTCTTCTACCTCTCGTCCGTTGTCACCCTTCCCTCTCCATTCCTTCTTTTCCTGTTTTAGTTGGCTGGGTAATGGAGTCCCCGTCACTGATAGCATGACCCCCCCTCAGCCTTTGTATAAAGAAACAGCTAACTGCTTCACATAGCTAATGGTGCGAAAATAAAGAATAAAACAAAATAAAAAGAACAAAAAAAAGAGGAAAAAAAGAAAAAAAACGGAAAAGACGGACGCAGCAAAAAGAATGGGCATCATGCGGGCGGGGTTACGGGGTGGGCGGGTAGATGTGGGGCTCAGGGAAACGATGTGGAGGCTTGCAGGACGAAGGTCATTGGGGTGTCAGTCTTTGTAGAAAGCTGTAGATCCTCCAGTTCTAGAATCTGTAGAAATAATTGAGAAAAAAAAAGAAAAAAAAGGATGACAATAATAACAAACGATGATGAAGACGACGACAACGACGATGATGATAACAATACCAATATCAATGATTATTCTGTAATATTATTAAAGGTATATTTCTTGTGCTTTGTAGCTACAGAACTTTTTTTTCCCTCTCTCCCCCTTTTTTTAAAAAAAAAAAAGAATTTTGCAAGGGTTCCTGTGATCCACTCTTGAACCGTTCTTACTGACTTACCCATGTTGATGTTGATGAACTGTACCGATTCTTTTTGCCTGTTCGCCCTGCATTGCAATGTCTTTACTTAGCCTGAATTACAGTATATGTATTGATTTTTTTTTTTATTTGTTTTATTTTTTCGAACGAACCACTTTTTGGTGGCACGGCTCCGCCCCCGGTGCCGGAGAGGGCGGGGCTGTGCACGGCTGTACAGATTCATGCGCTTTCTCTTGGTTTTTTGAGAATTGTACTCAAACACCTTCCAGGTCTGCATAGAAAAGCACAGCTCTCACCTATCACACGTAGATTTGGAAAGATGTATCTCTCCTCCCTCTCTGCCTTCTCAGTTTGAAATTCAAAGAAAAAAAAAAAAAAAAAAACTGTACAATTACCTACACCACCGTTGATTTTGATTCTCCTTCCCTTCTTTTTTTAATCCTTTCTTTTTCTCTCCAAGTGAATGCTTTTGTGCTGCTTTTTCTCCCTCTTCTTTAGTGAATGGTTGTTCTTTCATGTGGGATGTTCGTGCTGGAAAACCAATCGAATGTAGTGTTTACATTAAAAGCCACAGTTTTCATGACTACAACCTGGAGCTTTTCGCTTTTGATTGTTATTCATTCCAGTACTTTGTTGTTTAGATATTTCACTGATTCTTCAAATGAATCAGCCCTCCAAGATACCAGTGGTCATCAGTATAGAAACGAAAGGAATGCGTTCAACCAAAAATTTAAATTCTGTCCTTAAAGAAGTCCACTTCCAAAACAAAGATTCACATATAATGTACTCACCCCCTTGTCATCCAAGATGTTCATGTCTTTCTTCAGTTGTAAAGAAATTGTTTTTTGCATTTTTTTAGCATTTTTCTCCATATAATGGACTGATATGGTGCCCAGATTTTAAACTTGCAGTTTAAATGCGGTATCAAACGATCCCAAATGCGGTTGTAAATGATCCCAGCCGAGAAAGAAGGGTCTTATCTAGCATAACGATCGGTTATTTTCAAAAAAATAATACATTTTATATACTTTGTAATGCCAAACGCTCGTCTTATCTTACTGTCATGAACATCCGGTTCATGACAGTTAGGGTATGTTGTAAAACTCCCATCTCATGTTCTCCCTCAACTTCAAAATCGTTCATATATTGCTGTTTTAATTTTTTTGTTAGGGGTGTTTGATCTTCTTTGCATGTTCACTTTGCATTGACTAGGTTGGTACTTCTGCAGCGATGTTGGATGATTTTGAAATGATTTTTGAAGTTGAGGGAGAAAATACGGTCGGAGATTTTCGATATACCCTAACTGTCTTGAGTCAGAATACACAGAGTTCAGGGAGAGAAAGGCAAGACGAGCGTTTGAGATTAAAGAGTATTTAAATTGTTTTTTTTTTTTTTTTTTTTATGAAAATAACTGATTGTTTTGTTAGATAAGACCCTTCTTCCTCGGCTGGGATCGTTTACAACCGCATTTTGGTTCGTTTGAAGCCGCATTTAAACTGCCTTTTGGAAGTTCAAAATCAGGGCACCATATCAGTCCATTATATGGAGAAAAACGCAGAAATGTTTTCTTCAAAAACCAAAATTTCTTTACGGCTAAAGAAAGACATGAACATCTTGGATGACAAGGGGGTGAGTACATTATATGTGAATCTTTGTTTTGGAAGTGGACTTCTCCTTTAATTAATTACCGTCATGTTGTTCCATACCCATAAGGCCTTTGTTCATCTTCAGAACACAAATTTAGATATTTTTGATGAAATCCGACAGCTTTCTGACTCTTCTTTGACAGCAATGCAACTGACATGTTCAAGGCCCAGAAAGGTAGTACTCTATCGACAAAATATCGATAAAATAGTTCCTACTGTCGATGCAGGGTCAGAAAGCTCTCAGATTTCATCAAAAATATCTTAATTTGTGTTCTCAAAGAAGGTCTTAAAAGTTTGGAACAACATGAGGGTGAGTAATTAATGACAGATTATTTTTATTTTTATTTTTTGTAAACTATCCCTTTAACTTAAACGTATCCACCTTTAATCCAATACTAAAAGGACAGAATGTAAAGTGATCTGTTTTAATTCAACATAAAACACTACGATCTATTTACCAATGTGTGCTATATTAACTATAAAAATTGTCAACATCTTAGTATGCAATATAGGGGACATGAAGGAAGTGTGCTTGAATCCCAAGGGAAATAATTATGTCTCTGTGCCTCTTAAGTGTGTCTTCAGCTAGACGGTTCTGGAGAGAGAAGATGTTCAGTCACTCTATACAGCAGCTTCAAAAGAGGAAGCGCCACTTTGTGCCAGTCTGATTGGATGATAATTGCAATGAGAGCTTCACGTATGGAAAGAGAGGGAGAGAAAATGAGAGGAAGAGTTTGTGTGTGTTAAGATAGGAGGATGAAATGCAGACTATGATGGGAAACTACAGAGGTAATTGGTATCACGCTATTCACCAAACTCAACACAAAGGCTTTATATAGCTATAGTGAAGAAGGACTCTGCCTTAGTGACACTAACATATATATATATATATATATATATATATATATATATATATATATATATATATATATATATATATATATATATGTGTGTGTTTTTGAAGGAAGTAAATACAGTAAAAACAGCAATATTATTACAAATTTAAATGTTTTAATACTCCAGTTTTCAGTGTCACATGACCCTTCAGAAATCATTCTAATATATTCAAACAGCGTTTATTTGTTACATTAGTGTAACTCACTTTTATTCAACTTAATGTGTCCTTGCTGAATAAATGCATTCTTTTTTTTTTTTTTTTTTTTTTTTTTTTAAATCTTACTGATCCCAAACAGTAGTGTGCATATATTGTTTACATATTACTAGCTACGGTATCCACCTTATTTTTCCCGTTTGTAAATTTGAATGGGTCTGGCTTCTGGTCTCATCCGCGTTCAGTTAGCATTTCTAGCTGTACGAAAGAGCTCGTTTTGCTGCTAGATACTGCAAACTTGTGTGTGTTAATGTTATACATATTTAATGTATCATCTTAATTATGAGCACACTGGTTTGTAGTGCACAGTTTTACAGTTTACTGCACACTGTTATATTTCTCGTTATTTTCCTATAGCGGCTAATGAACCGGAAGTCTCTTCCGCGTTGAAGAAAAAGGTGGATATATTAGTATTTTTACCTCATCATTAAGCATTAAAGCAACAGAAAGAGAGAAAAAGACAAGGGGACCAGATGATGACAGGTGGACCACAAAGGAAAGAATGGAAATCGTCCTTCCCCCCTCTTCTGGTGAAGACAGGTATAGCGTCCTCTTTTTTTTTGCCTTCCTTAGGAATAACACCCATCAGAACAAGCTCAAATCAGTAGTTTAGATCTTGCCAGGCTCACGAGGGCCACCAACAGGCCAGTGAAGAATTTAGTGTAATTATGTTTAATTAAATATACTGATTAAAATGTGTCTCCAGCAACATTTAAACAAAACCATTTAAGCAAAAGCTGCACACAATCATTCATACTAACTGCCACTAATTCATTAATTTGATTATATAAACACTGAGTAAGTAAAATAAAATGACTGGATTCTCTTTGATCACTTCTAAAATCACATGATCTGAGCATCACTATAGTTGCCAGTATTGCTTACTGTGATGTTGAAGTATTTCTATCTTGTAACCACACAATGATGAGTCAGTGTAGTGTCTTGGTATGCCCTAAAATTTAATCCCAGGACCTTGTCCCTGTCAGCTATTTTTCCACAAACACACACACACACACACACACACACACACTAAGTTATTTATAGTGCAGCACCATCCTCTGCCTGTTGCTAGGAGACGGCCTGGTGCAGATTTCCTCACCATGCAATACCTAAAGCTTTCATCACTGCTAGTTTTATGTATTTTGTCACAAATTTTATAGTGTGAATTTGTTATTTCACACTGCATAAAACCATTCGGTCTCTGCATGGGCACAATGCAGGGATTCAAAATATGTTTTCTTCTGCTCCAAACACATTATGGATCAAGCCGACAACCTGCAGGATAATAATGGACATTGTGCTAAAGAGAGCGTGAGAGTGAAAGAGAAAAAAGGAAGTGGTGTGTGTGCAGTGGTGGTGAGTAATGAGATGGCTGGCACAAAATGCTGATTAAATTTCTGTCACAAAGGTCAAGACCCCAAAGCCGCCGTTGCCATGGAAACTGTTTACTCCAGTGTCCCCTCACTGCTGGAATGATGCCGTCTGTTCAGTGCGGTTTACCTGTTCCTTTTGCAATGACACCTCTGGAAAAACCACTGGACTCCGGATGCAAATGCCTAAGTACGTCCTTGAAGATATAGATAAATAGAAAGTTACAAACTCATCACATAGGATTCACCTCAGTGTATTATGAGGTTCAAAATAAGTCAAAAATAGACTGATACACATCAAAACTTTTAGAAATTATGACTGATGAAATTACAGCATGTAAATAGGCCTATAGTTTGTATAGATCTTAATAGCCTACATAAATGTGACACAGGACCAGTGTTGCCAAGTCCACGGTTTTCCCGTGGAATTGGACTACTTTAACACTGTTGCCGCAGGTTGTTTTTCATGTCTGTGGGTTGAAGCGACCTCAGTAACGTAATATTTAGCCCCTGGAATGCTAATGTTACCAGGGAACCCCGCCAAAAAATGTGTATTTTACCACTCGGGAATGCAATTTTTACCGGGGGACCCCCCTCGAAACGCAATTGGGCTACTTTTGGACTAGTTTTGAGTAGCAATTAGGTGGGTTTTGTTGAAAAAACCTGGCAACCGTGCACTGGACCACAAACCAGTCATAAGAATCTTTTTTTTTTTTTTTTAATTGAGATTTAAACATCATCTGAAAGCTGATATATGGTTTGTTAGGATATGATAGTATTTGGCTGAGATAAAACTATTTGAAAATCTGGAATCTGAGGGTACAAAAAAATCTAATTATTGAGAAAATCATGTTTAAAGTTGTCCAAATGAAGTTTTTAGTAATGCACATTACTAATCAAAAATTAAGTTTGATGTATTTACGGTAGGAAATTTACAAAATATCTATATAGAACATGATCTTTGCTTAATGCTTAATATCATAATGATTTTTGTCAAAAAAGAAAAATTTATCATTTTGACCCATACAATGTATTTTTGGCTAATGCTACAAATATTCATGCTACTTAAGACTAGTTTTTGTGGTCCAGTGTCACAAATAGAGTTTTAAAGGCGAAACTGATTTTTGACTCCATAACAGAATTCACAAATTACTTTTATTCCTTTAGTTTTGTGTATGATAGAATGATAGGAAACACAATGATCAATAGATGAAAACCCGCGATCAAGCCCGCCCTCTGGTGGACGGACCCGGAACTGAAATAGTCTATCAACTCGACCTCACCAAGAGACGGTCACAGTGACATTTTAATTTCTCATACATTTTCTCTCCCAAATATATCTGGTTATAAAAAGAAGACCTGCATGTGAACTGCAGAAGTCACAAGTCACTATTAAAAAAGCACGTTAAAATGCTTGCGGATGGGGTTCGTTTTCTGTAAATGTCAGATGACATAATCATTTGGCCTCTTTTAGACAGCAAACGTGACGTGAAGTAAGATTTTATGTCCGCTCTGAAATAAACCGAGGCTATATCACACCTCTTCACACCGCTGGCGACCCGCGAATAACGCTGGAGAACAGACGCTCATATTTCAGGCGGGAAACATACTACCGCCTGAAACCTGAGAGTGTTTTCAACTGTAGTTATTTTGCTTTGTCTCAATGAGCGAGTCGGCCAGACTGACTGACTGACTGACGGACACCAGTGCCAAACTCGGGAGGTCTCGCCGTCTGACCTTGCGGCACCCCCTTCGGTTTCCTCAGGGCACGAGTCCAGCAGCGACAACTGTCACCCGCGTCTAGCGCCGTTTACACGCACTGCGCGTGAGAACCGGGAGAGCCGTGGAGATTCGGTAACAGCGTTAATCATCTCAGGCGCTCAAGCTGCTGCTGATTCTCAGTCACTGACGTCGCCTTCTGAGAGCAGCCTAATAACTAGTGTGTGTAAATACAGCACACAGACTCGAACTCACACTGCTCTTGAGTAGACTACTGGAACAAAACAGACGAACAAATACACGTTTATGTACAGTATCAAGGTATTATTTTGGATTTATCTTCAGCGTGTGCAAAGGTTATTACCTTGGGAGCAAGTTTGTCCTTGTGGGCTACACAATCTGATACAAAAATAGTAGCTATTTAAATATAAATAATATTTTTTATGTAACTACATTTTGGAAATATGTAGGCCTAAGTTTTGTGGTTTTGCTATACGAGTTAGTGATGGAGCTATAATTTTTTATTTTATTTTTTTCATGAACATAAAATAATAATATTATTATTAATAATAACATCAATTACAAAAAAAAAAAAAAAACTATAAGATGAAAATACAAAAACTGCTCACTAGAGGCTGTGTGGTCTCATTTAACTCATATGAAATACAGAAAAAGAATCTTCAGGATGCCACTGACTTTGATATGATCTAATTACAGTATATATTTTTACATTTCTGATGGTGTTGACAAAAACTAAGGACACAGCTGTGAAACCTATTAAAAGATGTACACTAAAAAATGCTGGGTTAAATACAACCCACCGCTGGGTGAAATATGGACAACCCCTGCAGCGACTGTTTAAATGTTTAACCCAACTTTCTGGGTAGTTTTACTTAACTCAGCTATTGTTTAAAAATTACTATATGTGACCCTGGATGATAAAACCAGTCATAAGTAGCACGGGTATATTTGTAGCAATAGCCAGCAATACATTGTATGGGTCAAAATTATCAATTTTTCTTTTATGCCAAAAATCATTAGGATATTAAGCAAAAATCATGTACCGTGAAGATATTTTGTAAATTTCATACTATAAATATATCAAAACCTATATAGACAACATCAAAGGTGATTTTCTCAATATTTCTTTTTTTCTTTTTTTTTTTGTACCCTCAGATTCCAGATTTTCAAATGGTTATATCTCAGATTGGATGAATCTCTTTCAGCTTTCAGATGAATTTCAATTTCAGAAAATTGACCATTATGGTTTTGTGGTCCAGGGTCATATATGGCTGGATGAAAAAGAAACCAAAAATCAAAAAAGTTTAAAAAAGTTGAATTATTATTTATTCAACTTAATAATAAATGTTCATTTATTGAACACATTACTAAATGTTAATTTACAACCTATTCTGGGTTCATTTTAAGCAGAAATACAGTCATTTTTAAAGGGGTCATCGCATGCTAAGTTGACTTTTTCATGTTGTTTGAACATTAATGTGTGTTGGCAGTGTATGTACAAATCTACCTTATAATGATAAAAATCCATGCAGTGGTTTTTAATTAATCTGTAAAAAAATAATATCCTCTTTTTCAAATCGAGCCGTTCTCAGATGCCTGTCGGTGTGCCGTCACACAGACAGGAGGCCACTCGAACAATAGTTGATTGACATGAGCTCTTACCTCAGATCAGCTGTCACAGTCCAGTAACCTTCCTTGTTTCGATGCCGAAGCAGGGATGTAAGTTAGATTGAGTGATTGAGGTGTTGTGTTGCTGGATGTAATAATGAACGTAGTGGTCGTCATTTACTCCCGACATCTGAGCCGCTGAAGATGCAGTGGATTAAGTTTGTTTGTGAAGGGAATGCGCCTCCCGATCTACATATATCTGTCTATGTTCGCGCGAATCATTGGTGATCCAGCTTCACTTACAGCAGAAGTATGTATAAGGGTTTTTTATGAATCTTTGCGATCGCCTTTCCTTATAACATGGTAGTTAGGAAGTTTAGTGGCTAACCGCTAGGGATGGCCGTTGACGTTGTATCGAAAGGATCGATCCTCACATAAAAATATCGATTCTAAAGTGCATTTTTAACCATTAATTTTATTTATTTAACAAGAAGTTTGGTGCATAAAATAAGCCTCTAAGAGGAACAATAGACTATTATCGAATTATTGTGTAGGATAGAACTATTTCTCCTGCTCATCAGAACACACGCAAATGCTGTAAGACAGAACCAATCAATCACAGATAGCGTTCGCTGCTGACGCTTCATTCAACATTGATAATAATCAGAAATGATGTTTCTTCCTCTTGTTCTCATAGCACTGAAATAATAAAGCATTATTTAAAAAAAAAAAAAAAAGAAAAAAAAAAGATGTTTCTTGAGTAGCAAAGTATATTAGAATGATTTCTGAAGGATCATGTGACACCGAAGACTGGAGTAATGATGTTGAAAATTCAGCTTTGATCACAGATGCTTTTTGAATTACATTTTTCTAAATATATTAAAATAGAAAATAGTTATTTTAATGGTTCATTTTCCCAATCTTGCTGTTTTTACTGTTTTTTTTATTTTTTTGTTTTTATAAGTGCAGCCTTGGTTTGCATGGTTAAAGACACATTGCAAAATAGTACTGACCTCAAACTTTTGAACAGTATAGTGTACATGAAATATTTATTTTAATTAGGCTAGTGTAAGTAAATTTATTTAAACTGGTTGTTAAAAGTTCAAATTGGTTGTTATATCCTGTAATTGTTGTCTGTAAGAAACAATTTGTAGTAACAACAAATTTACCATGGTTAACACTCTCTGTTTTGGCTTGCTTCCTTTTACCATGGTTAACACTACAGGAACATTATTTCAACCATAATATTTGTAGCAAAAACAATGGTAATAATAATTAATAATATTAATACTACTACTACTACTACTACTAATTATTATTATTATTATTATACATTTTAGTACTTATGTAACACCATGGTTGTTTTTCATCAGGTACCCTCCAAGGTACACCTTTGTACCTTATCTACCCTTAATGCATGTGTATATGGTACTAGTATGCTCCTTGGCTTTTAGGGGTAAAGAAAGGTGCACCTTTGAGGTTACTGCTCAGTAAAGAGCTAAAATACAAAATTTTAATATATTTTATTTCTAACAGTGTTAAAAAAAATAAAAAAAGCTTATGAAATGTTTAAAACACATGACTTTCAAATATAATGTTAAGTAAGTATAATTACTGATTTTATTCTTTTAATAATTTAAAAGATCAGTTTAGTTTATAGGTATCGGTATTGATATCGATGATACTTGGCTTAAAAATATCGGTATCGGATTGAAAATAAAATAGGAGGTATCGCCCATCCTTACTAAACATGCTAAATGCTGCTGAAGTAAACAGACTGGTCATTCCACAGAGAGAAGAGAGGGGCGGGGCGAGCAGAGCTCATTTGCATTTAAAGGAACAACCCCTTAGAATGAGATGATTTTTGGAGAGCTCATTTTGACAAGGTAAAAAGGGTGTTGTTTTACAAAACCATTGAGAATTTTTAATCAAAGTATATTAGAGACTTTTCATTAAGACCCTAAAGAATCATAGCAACTTGTGGAAAATGGGCATCCGATGACCCCTTTAAGGAATAGTTGAGTTAAATAAAACACATAAATAAAAATCTATCTATAAATAATAAAACCCAGCATTTTTTAGAGTGTATATTTTAATATATATATAGATAGATAGATAGATAGATAGATATTTGAATCTGCAGTATTATATTGGCATTTTAGTGTTAGTGAGTGATCATGTAATGTCATAATTCTAAAGAAAAACAGAAAAATCTAAATCCAATTGTATTTTAAAAACAAATGCCTTAAGAATCATTGATTGTCAGAAAAAGGCAGACAGACAGATAGATAGATAGATAGACAGACAGACAGACACAGATAGAGACAGTGTTTTTATGCTGTCCAGAGAGCTTCTTTCCACAACAATCAGCTAAATGTCAGCATCCCAGACCTCTTACATGGTTTATAAGGTCATGTTTTTATTTATTGTTATCTCCTTTTTTTTCCGGTAAAAGCAGAACGTGTGTGTCAGACTTCCAGAGCTATGTTTAGCTTCTTCACTAAATGGCTGGTAGGCTTTTAAATCACATCATTATCTCGACAGCACCTGAGCTTCATTCAGTGTGCAGACACACCAACAAAGCCAAAGTTGTATAGTCAGCAGAGCTATTATGTGTCTGACTTGTTTGCCTGATGCAATTTAATATTTAATATCATACCTGAACAAAAGATTACCCTACTTACATTCTCAAATCAACACATCACTTGCAATGGGTTGAAGACGTATAAAATCTGGGGGATTTCTTGATCTGTTGTTTATGCATTCTTTCAGCGCAGCTGTGCGCGGCAAACAATTTAGAAACAGCGAGGTGCAAAACTGCTGAGAACAACACAAACAAAACTTTTGCCTCTTATAGTTTGCACAGAAAGACTCCAACAAAGTTTTCGAGAGACCCCTAAGTGGATCTCGAGCGCTAAAACCTTCTGTGTCCATTCGGTTGAAACCTATTGGAGCAGACACCTAGCCTCTAGACTGCGAGCACTCTGTCAAAATGGGTCTCAGACGGTAACCACAGAATATTTCATTAATTAATGAGTGTTATGTGGTGCTATTAAAGCACTCACACGCCCCATTTGGCCCAAAGCACAGCCTTTTAACACATTAACTCACCGCAGATCTCAATCTGATGCATGAGAAAGAGGACGAGAGAAAAACAGAGACAAGCTAAAACTCATCACACGCAGTCTGCAAGGAGTCATATACAGGGCACAAAATCCCATCGCATACTGTAATCTCTTATACTTTATGGGCCTTGTCAAAATTCGCAAAACATTTTATACAATGTTGTTCAACTATAATGGCACTAATGCAGGTCTACAACACAACGGGAGTGTTAATTTGAGAACATACATTAGCGGGCCAAGGGAATATGTGCACCCAGTTACCACTAATGGGTGCTAAACTAATAATTGCTTGGGTAATGTAAGCTTTTACAAGGGCTTTTACACATACA